>DVQH01000095.1:0-47287 GCA_018231625.1 Papilio phestus
GCCGTTTTTTACAAGAGGCAGACGGCGCTTTAGCGCCGTCCCTCTTGTAAAAAATCTAATTTAATCTCTATTTGAAAAAATACTTCTTATAATAAGAGCAATATGTACATGAATTGAGCTCAACTGAAATCCATATAGACATAACATTACAATATGACCTAAAATTCAATGATCTCATCCAAATCAACTTTGTACACTTTTTCGAAAAACCAAATTGTTGTTCTAGCAACAAATGATTTCCATAACTTTTTAAAAATTAGTCTTCGGCTTCAATTACATTATTATTTACAATAAATAAAGCACTACTTAATATTATAAAAGAAACGATTCAATCCCATGATGTAGCTCACGAGAAAGCTGCCCAAAGCTTCATCCTGAAGAGAAACTAATTAGTAAACTTTAAACAATTAATAAATGCTAACATACACTTTCTGGCCAAACAAGCATAATTTCTTTGGAATTCATCTCATTATCTTGAGCCTGGATAATTACTTGAGATACTTGGATCTTAGTCTCACTTAATCGTTGAATATTATGTTGTTCATTGAGTTTGCTAATAAACCGACAAATGAAATTTTCACAAATGACAATAAATAAATGCTTACCTTTTAAGCTTTTCAAAAACAATCTGAGTCATCTCTTCTAAAGAAATGAATGTAGCATTTGGTTCATTGTTCAACTTGACATAAGTTTTAAACTTGATCTGATGAGGCTCAATGCCAAAAATACTGAATTCGTCTTTTGAGTTAAGCTTAATCACACAGTTGCCATTCTCCGAGTCATCGATGATAAGTGTGCCGTGCATCAACTTCTGACGCTTCGGATCCGAGATGCCTGAGTTGATGGTTCGTTTGAGAAAATCAATGTCAACATCAACTGGTAGTGAGATGGGAGTGTTGATGCTGATAGTCTCTCCGTTAGCAGGGTAAAAGCAATCCATGTGAAACTCTTTCTTAATTTTTCCATGGAGAAATGCCATCTTGTTGGCTTCTCCATGTACCAAGACAACGTTCTTAGGTTCACATTGTTTGATAAGCGTCATAATACCTTAACAAGAAATAAAATATAAGCACAAATAGGAAATTGGTTTATGTAATACCTTTTGCATCGGCATGAGCACTAAACGACATGTACTGTACCGATAGTTTAACATCGACAAACTGTTTGTTCTCAAACTCCACTCGACTAGCGCCATTCAAGATCCTATAGCCAACAGTTCCTGCCACACAGTAGCCAGGCATGATCACCATGTTGTTTGGATCCGGTGCCCATTTGCGAAACAGTTGCAACGAAAGACCAGCGTGCAACATTCCTATTAGTGATACGTTAATACATGCTTTACCATTGAATAGTTATACCTGGGGTTGCAAACACAACCATAGGTTCCTTATTGTCCGAGTAAGATCGATCGAATGGCTTGATGTGACGAAACTCGAACATGTTTCGCTTTACAAAGGTCTTCTTGATCTTTTCATTCGTCCAAGGTATGAACATTTTGTAGTAGTTGGTTGCCTTTTCTGTCAAACCAATTGCAAAATAGATCGGTGTCTTCAGATTCATCCGATCCCAGTAGGTTTCCAGTAAGATGCAAAGCTCTTGGGCTCTGCCCAAGGCAAATACTGGAATCAATACTTTGCCACCTCGCTCAATGCACTCGTGAACCTTCATCAGAAAGTCTCGTTCGCGACACCGTTTAGAATCGCGAATTGTGGTGGCATAGGTACTTTCGGTAATCAGAACATCCGGTCGGCACTTGTCAATCCAGGCTGAACCGAGATGACGATCGGGAGTCATGTTGTAGTCACCAGTGTAGACCAGTGACTGTTGGCCAACTTTAATATGAAACATCGCTGCACCGAGAACGTGGCCAGCGTAGTAGGCTTTAATCTCCAACTCGTCGTTCACCTTGACGGTCTCGTGAAGATTCACAGCAATCACCTTCCTCATGCATTCCTTGATGTGATGTGATGTGAAAAAATTTGTCTCGCCTTTACGTTCGACCGTTATTTTACGAAAATCCTCCTGAAATCAAATATAATTAAATAAACATCTTTAAAATAACAAACATTTTCTCATGTATACCAATAATATAGGACATATAGCTTTAGTTGGATGTGTCATGTAAATAGGACCAGAGTATTCAACCATCTCGGTCATGTAAGGTAGAGCACCGCAGTGATCAAGGTGGAAATGTGAGATTATGACACAATCGAGGTACAAATCAAGAGGTTCGTCTTTGGTGATGTAGGAAAAATCAGGGAATCGGCGCTACAACAACAAGTTAGCCATGCAAACTAATTAAGTAACTTAATTAAAAACCTGATCGTTGTAACCCATATGCATTCCACAATCAAGCATGATATTTTGGGTTCCAATAGAGACCAAAATGCAACTTCTGCCGACATCTTGACCGGCACCTTAAACGTACAAAATAAATTTTAAGAAACATGTTTAAGATCCTTACCAAGTGGAGTTATTTTAATTTTAGACATCTTCGCAAACTTTCGATAATTTGATCACAGACAAATCAATAACAAAACAAGAAATCTAGTAGTCTAGAATTGACACTAATTCCAACCGCCGCACATGCTGTCTATTGAGCCAAACAAACAATACAACGATACTATCGATATTACTTCTATCACCTCAGCTGTCAATTGTCATGGAGCGCCACGAATCATTCTGCATTTTTGTGCTTATCTTTCTGTTATTTTGTTTGTATTAACTTCTATATTTTATGTTGTTTATTGTATAATAAAAATTGTTCGTGATTGAAAGCGGAGAACTATTTTTTAGAATAATCAGCATGTTATGAATCAATACATGTAAATGCTATTTTACCGTTAGAGTAAGTCAATATTATTTTAAAAAAATTAATTTGTTGCGATCAGCACCGGATTTAATGTATTTAACTGAAATTTACAATAGAAGGTGGTTTTAAAAGACGCTAAGAGTGGTAGCTTTATACCCAATCCAGAGTACTGTTGCTAACCACAATTCACCTCCCCCTTTCTTTTCGAATCTCGCGTTTTCGAACAGCGATGATTCAGCCTCTTGGTTGACAACCCACGAGCTGTTCCTGTAGCCTTTTGTCGTAACGAGCGCTATCCAAAGCCCCAGGCTACTAGTGTGCACCTCAGCTTCATTCGGGTCCCAACAAGCATTTTGCCTCGTTGACTTTCTGCGGATGCCTCCGTCTCTTACGACATCAATGTGCTACTCAGCTTCCACTTGGTAGAGTATCCTAGGGTTCTCTCTGTTCCGCAGACCATGTCACTATACCTTGCAATACTTGCACAGGCCTCATGTGAACCCTCGTCAACCAGCCTCTTCTGCCAACATTGCCACCCCTGTCGATCGCATGCCATCCCAGACTTTGACTCGGATCCACCAACTTGTTCGTGACCATTATCACTTTAGGGTGCCGATTCCAATACCAGGCTATCCCTATGGCCCTCTTGACTCTTGAAAGAGTCTTTAGACCACTATGCGCATCTCGTTCTGTTGGTCAACGACGATCCCAACGCCCCCTAGCGTTTTCGGGTCCCTCGTCGTTCTTATCCCGACCTCAACCAGACCCCGAGCATGCCACTGGTTCTTCTCGCAGGCTGCCACGAATTACTTGTCTTGAGATCGTGGCAATACGGTGAGACTTTTTCTTGGCTTTGTTGTTGTTGTTGCTATTCTTTGATTGACGATGTTCAGTGACCAATGGATGTAGAACTAGAGGCTAAGAGGTATCCGACCTCTGCCACAATGTTGCGATCAGCACCGGATTTAATGTATTTAACTGAAATCTACAATAGGTAGCTTTATACCCAATCCAGAGTATTATTGCTAACCACAACAAATTGGATTATTTTTTGTTAAAAAATTATAATGCATAGTGATGAATCATCAAGAGACAAATCACCGTAAGAAAATTTGCAGTAATATCTTATTATCTAGTATTAATAATTGTGTTATTATTAAGAGTGTAGAAAACAAAACAAATTTTGCCTTCTGTAGCAAGTTTTAAACATCTTTATTTAGGCAAAGAGACCGAGAGTGATCAAATGACGATTTTAATGAAGAAAGCACATGGCGAAGCATGTTACTAGACTGGAATGTATGGTTGTTTGGGTGAGCTAAGCGTCGTTAGTGCGAATCATTTAGGGAGCGATGAGTCGTGGTTGGAAGCAGTTGTCGGTAGCACTGGTGCACTGATTGGCTCCGGGGCGGCATTGTTCTTCACTGGGCTCCTTTGATAAGACGCTCTCGCCGAGATCCATTGCACGCCGCCCAGTCTTCGATTTCCGTTCTGTTTGTTCAATCTCAGCTCGATAATGAGCATTCGGTATGTTTTTGCTCATTTAAAACTGGCACTCTGTGCACTTCTCTGGCCATCTCTCGCTCTGTTTGCCCGTTGGTGGGGCGCATAATCAAGGTGCTCGGTGTGAGGCGTCGAGTCAATTAGCTGCCCAAAGCTTCCAGTGCTTCCCGAGCCCCCTGTGATTGCAACCTATCACTAAGACCGTACCACGGCGTATACCTCTTCAGTTTAATACTTCTACCACATTTGGACTTTAAAATTTGATTTGATTAGGTTTTAAAGCATTTATGACAGCTGTAAAACTAATATCGCTTGTAGCGGAAAGTGAGTGGAGGGAATGCGGAGAAGATGAAATTGCCATCCGAGTGGCCGTCAACAGAAGAAGACTCGGTGATTGATGCCGCGTGTGTCGAGGTAGGCTTTGGTGGGAGCTCTGTTCGAACATCTGCAGTGCTTTCTTCCAATCGACCCGTACCTAATGCAAGCAAATTCACTTAAGTAAGTGATGTATATTTACAACGAAGGAAAAACAAATAAAATTATTAATTTACTTTGCAGCACAAGTGCCAAACGAAGAAAACAGTTGAAAGTGAAAGTGTTCGTTGGAGCAAATGATGACTGAATTGCTGTTGCTATTTGTTATAATCAACATTGATTGAGAATTATGATTCCAATATTAGCTTGAGTCACAATCACAACTGGGGACATTTGTGCTAGCCATTTGTCACGCGTCCCCTCCCATCGGTACAGTGAGACTATGCTACATTGTCTTAACGCCAGTCGAGCACCTCGGCCCAGGATTGCGGTCCTCTCTTTCTCTATCTCTCCTCAAGGCTCTCAATCTGTTTTGGCCATTTCAATTTTTAAAATGCCAGTTTCTGCTTGAGCGCTTTGCCTGAATACAACCGCATTGGAGGCTGCAATGTAAGCAAATTTAATTTGATAAATTGATTGTGATCGTGTGCGGCAAAAGCTATTGAGATGATGCCAGGACACAAAGATCCAAGAGCGTGCATTTGGGCAAATTAGATTTGTCACTGGTGCCATATTCTAATTACAATATGGTCTGGAGAGCGCGCCACAATGGATATTAATTGTCTGCCCAATTGGCGCAAGATTGATGGCGCTGCTGGTCTATGTCAGGCGCGCACAGATAACTTAATTATTCATTTTTTAATTGAACCAGACTTGGTACCTCACTGGCCACCAGTCCGCCCTTGCACAAGACATTATCCCTGCCGATTAGGTACATTAATAATACAACAGATTACCATAATATGGCCAAATGGCAGCACTCTGAGGCACTCGACGAACATCCATCTAGTGATCGGGTACATTAAAAAGATTTTATTTCAATTTAAGTGCATTTCGTTGCTTTATTGGACTTGTCTCCACCGTCTGCTACTGCCGGCTGCTTTGCCTCAGCAGACAGCTTGATTGAGAGTGATGCGAGCATCAATAGTTACACGGTACTGCTACAGTGATACCGATACTACACCAAGTGTGTGTGGTGTCGGTGCTGGACCTAATGCATTGCCAGACATGCTAGGCTCTATTTGCAAACACTAGTCGCCTGCATCGGTATCTGCCTGGCAAAGTCATCTTGCTCGTGCTGCCCTGTATACACTGCTCTGGCTAGCAATCAACCCAACTTGTCTGGCTTAGTTGGCTCCCACAGCCGCCTCAATGCTTGTACAACGACAATCACTAGGCCAAGGAAGAATTAATCGAATTGGTCGTGCCGAGGCAAAATTACCTCTGCATTACCAGATGATTAAGCAGACAACGAGACAAGCAGGCCAAAGAGGAGGCAGGCAATGTCATTACATTGATTGATTCCATTTCTATTTTAACTAAATGGCAACGGAATCAATTCAATTTGCATTCGGCCATTAGCCGTAATTGTGATCTGTTGCGGCAAGCAATGTCGTTAGCAATCATCAAACTTACCTGTCCTCCTCTCCGCTCGTTGTCGTCGATGTTTGGCAAACATTTAGAGTATAATCGAAAATATGGCGAGCACAATCGCAATGAAGTGCATGCACGCGCCCAGGCTCGCTGAGTGGCTCACTCGGCCCGCACCCACACCGGTCACTGCACAGGGCAGCTGTCACTACTATCCCCACTCCAATCTACTCCTCACTACTCTCTAATATCGTTTACCATTTTAATTAACATTCAAATAATCCTCTGAAGCGCGGTGAACCACTGTGGACAGTAGAGAAAGAGAAAGGGGGAGAGGGAGAGGAAATGAAAGCTACCAGTGTCTGATGGGTGATGAAATGGTGCCTATAGAAGAATGGGGCTCCCACCGGCTACTGGTGACACGTGTCTTGCACCTGCACAGTGCATCATTCACCAATAGTGCCACCATTGAGTGGCACCACGTACCAACACAAAGCATTACCGAATGGCAATTTGTTCCTCGACCAAGATTTACTTTATTGACTTAATTCAAGACTTTTATTGACTTTTGGATTACAATTATGAGTCTACTGGAAGAGTGAGAACGAGCATTGCCGACTAATCGCGTGGGTCGAGGGAGCCATCGAGGACCGAGATGAAGCCCATTGGTCGGGTGCCTGTCCGTGATGGTCACCACGCCTCTGGTCAACTGGACTTCATCACGGCCAGGCGAATAATTTCTAGTTTAATTTTAATTATAACTGGACAATCAGACAAAGTGGATAATGCGATTGGAAGCGAGGAGTGAGGCAGTAGTGCGGGAAGCTAGAGTGCACTATCCACTGTGTGGTGCCAGCCAAGTGGCTGCCCTGCAGTTAATTATCGTAATGCATTGGTGGCAGACGGGCAGGCTGCCTGGATGGTGGGCAATATTGCTACAAAATAATGTGTTTAAGATGTTACAAAACGAACCTATTTAGCTTAATTAGTGACAATCACCGAAATTACAAATCGTCAGCATGAGTGAGAGTGCAAGCAAAAACTAGCCATAGTGAGATCAGGCACAGATGGAACTCGGTGTCGCCCTGGTTCACATTGGTCAGATAAGCTTTAATTTCTAAATTGACATTGTCTCGCACTCAGTGAAGTTGCAGTGTGGCACTGGCCAATGAGTCCATCGTTCCCTTTTGCCCCTTTCCGCCCCATCGTCTCTTCGTCCCATCCTCACGCTTGTTTCATAAATGCCTTTCGTGGTGCTAGTCACGATTCGATAAGCTGTCCGGTTCGCGCGCCTAAGCGAAATGGCTCAAACTTCGCTCACTATGCAAATAAGCGACTGCAATTTTGATCAAATTTTGCCTGCTTTGTCGGTGAGTGATTGACGCCACTCACAGCAATGCAGCGGGGAGTAGTGGTCAGGGCCAGGCAAAACTTGAGGCGTGTGGCAGAGTGGCAAGCAAATTAATCACAATGGACCCAAATGTATCCATTGCTGATGGCCATCATTCTAATGTAATATGATTGAAAGTACCACGCACTGTCACTGTGCACTTGCTATATGCATTGAGCAGCTCGATCTAAATAGTAATCAAGCTGATTGCCACTTATGACGCCACAACGATGGTGTCTAATATAATAATCTAATTGAAATCAAGCCTGTCCGAGCTGATCGGACAGTGGCGTGTGTGAGAGATGAGAGAGTCTTCTATATAGCCGCGTGATTGGGACCGGTTGATTTAGGAAAACTTGCTTGCCTAGCAAGCAAGGGGCTCGCCTTTGGCCAAATATTTTGTTTTGGTTAGAATGATAGGCTAAGTGTGATAGTAGTATGCCAAAGAGTTAGCTTGTTTTGGCAATTTTTGTAAAATAAGCCAGTTCCAGTTTTTGAGCATTGTGACTTTTTTTGGTTGGTTGTCGCTGAAAACCATTATCACATCTGCGAAGGGTGTTTGTGATGAGTGTGAGCACTACCTTTGAGTGGTATATCATATACATATGTATTATGGCTATTCAATATTTTTCTATGGTTAACCAAATAGCCCAAAAGACTGCTTGATGTCACTTAGAAAAGTTTCAATATATTTCTGCTCAATTGATTGGCTTGGTTGGTTTTGACTGCTTCGAAGTGAGATAATAGTTCTGGTGAAAGCCAGCCAGCCACTCAATGATAGCAAAGCTCACTTTCTCTTGGCGGAGCAAAGGCGAGCTAAAATGGCGCCTGCTTTGGCCTGAGTCGGTCCTAGTGGGTGTCAGTATATGTTTGCCACCCGTGCCTCTGCCTCGCTATCACACTAGTCGTCTGGTGTGCGCGTTCTCTTCTGCTTCTCGCTGAAATGGGTGCCTCGACCACCGGTGCCAGCAGTGAGGCAGTCTGAGAGTGTCAGTTGGTGGTGCGGTCGCGTCACCCGATCCACGCTGACTCTCACAGCAACAGCAGCGGGACCATTTGGTCAGTGACGCAGTGAAGAGGCTACTGTGTCGGCGTGTGGTGTCATCGTCAAGTTTGCTAGTGGAGGTCACAGCTCATCGATGGCCACCAGCGCTCGCAAGCAGGTGTCTCGCTCGGCCACTGCCAGTCTTGCACTTCCCTCGCCGGTAGACTGCTTCCATTGCCACAAACAGATCCGGGATCGTTACCTACTCAAAGCACTGGATCAGTACTGGCATGAAGATTGCCTCAAGTGTTCTTGTTGCGACTGTCGTCTGGGCGAGGTGGGTTCCACTCTCTTCACCAGAGCCAATCTGATCCTTTGCAAGCGTGACTATCTCAGGTAAAGCAACCAACCTTGCATGCTTGTTCCATTTTTGCACAACATTGCCACTGTTCACTGACTCACTGCTCCAAAGATCTCATATCCACCACTATCGCGCCGCCTCAAAATAGACTCGGTGTCATTTTGACATTTAGTCCAATAGTGCCGAATTGGCTAGTTTTAATTACTGGCAAAGCGCGCGTGGTGACGCCGCACTATCATTGGAGCCTTGTGGTACCGGCAGCTGGGTGATGGTGCGAGACCAATGGTCAGTGAAGTCCGCTTCTGGCACACTCTGACCGACAGGGAACAAGCCATGCTACCACTCTGCC
This sequence comes from Papilio phestus, assembly GCA_018231625.1. Classification (NCBI taxonomy): domain Eukaryota; kingdom Metazoa; phylum Arthropoda; class Insecta; order Lepidoptera; family Papilionidae; genus Papilio; species Papilio phestus. The sequence continues at coordinate 9,303 of DVQH01000095.1, forward strand.
ATGCAGCATCGCAATTGGCCTAATGCGACGTTGCACTATATTTTAATTAGTGCACACAGCCACCCAGCCAAACTTTTCGACCGATTCTAATTGAAGCTCAGTGTAGACACTGGCAGGAGAGCGCTTCTACTACATTGGCACAAGTACACTATATAATTAATTTCAATGCTTTCAGCTTGATTAAAACTTTTAATTAGTATAAATTTAAAACAATCACTCGACGGCACTGGTGAGCAATGGCTCTTTTCATTTAATCTGCCAGAGTCGCTTCTCTCTTCTCTCGGTCCTTCTCCGCTCGATTTTTGCTCGCAAACGCGTTCCCTGCTTGCGCCTAATTATAAGTTATTAACTTTTGGCAAAACACTGTCGATCTTCTGGTAGTGTGGTAGCAAACAGCTTGCTACCATTCTCCTAGGTCTCTTGATGACTTTGCCAAATGAGTTGCGCCAATGTTCACGGGTCACACTTGTTTCAATCAATTTAGTGACATTGATCGCAGCATTGCAGCCCTACGTAAACACCAAATGAACATAATTCTTAATTTGTACGCTAGCCAATTCTCTGACACCACAATTCGGTACTGTTCCCGATTGATGTCGCTATCAGACAGAATAGCTTCCGCGGAAAAGACTCTCCTTCTCTTCTATCTCAGTGTTAAGCGGAAACAATTAGCTAACGAAGCGGCGCCTTTACCACATAAAGAGATATAACACCGACACAGAGTGAGAGCAACAAAGTCAGAAGACCGGCCAGACCGGACGATGAGCCAACAGTGTCTCTATCCATTCCCTTAGGGCTGTTCCACAAGTGTGGCTAGGGCAAGCAGCATGTCACTAGCACTGTTATCCTCTTTTTACAGAATTGTCTGACAAGTAAAGCTGTTTTTATTCAATTTATAAGTTTCCATTTATGAATCACTATTTCTCATATAATTTATAATAATATATATATCGGCGGTGACTCAGAGCAGCCACCAAATTTGCTTTATGAATACTCGAGTGTGCACGATATGTAAGCATTTTGTTGGAGCGCGTACCCCGCTACTCCAAATTGATTTGGCTCGCGACTTGATCAATCGAGTAATGGTGGCTAGTAGAGAGCGGCTTTAATTAAATTGCAGCTTTGGCACTGGCATGCAAAGCACTGACTGCTTGCCACTATCAGGCCACTTGCCCGCTTCTGATTGGTGACGATTTGGAACGCAGCAGCCTGCTTTGATCCACAAGAGCCTTCAATGCTCGCACCAGTTATGTGCATCAAGTTTTTTGTGCAAATTAATTAAATTTGCATACAATTAATTGAAGCCTCACCGATAGCTCATCAGCTTTTGCAATGCGACACACTGTCTACGAGTATACTAGCTACTCAGTGTGCTGTTCAACTGGCCAACCAAGCTCGTCCACTCTGTGTGTGTGTGATTTCAAATTCACCCATATATCAGGCAACTTTAATCAGACTAACAGGCAAGAGGATGATTAAGGTAGTGAGTGAGCGAGAGAGAGAGAGAGAGAGAGAGAGAGAGAGAGAGAGAGAGAGAGAGAGAGATGAAGAAGAGGAGAGTGAGAGAAAGTACGAGGAACCGGTGACTAGGTTTCAATTGCACTAGCGGTGGCTGGCTCTAATTGAAAGTGGTCACTGCACTACGTCTAGTGGTGCAGTGTTATAATTAAATTTGCTACTGATGATTCTGTATTCCGGTGAGCGCCCAAGCTTGAGTAAGTGAGAGTGGCGCAACGAGACCAGAGCACGTTTAGTAGTCTTATTAGAGCGCAATTAGACTCAATGCCTCGATTTGTGGCTCGCACTAGCGGACCATTCGGTAGGAACGCGCAGGCGGCACATAGTTTGCATATCGGGCGCGCATATCGCTAATTATTTCTGGCAGCACCCAGCATGTCAATTAATAATTCTCCCATTCAGAGGCTGGCGAGAGCACCACACAGCCCTACTACTGCCAACCAGGCAGTGCGCTTGTCATTTTTTGCTTTCTCTCCTCAACACTCTCCCAGACTATCGGCTCTGGCATTTGCGGAGACAATTATTCATCCGCTCTTTCTCTCTCTTCCCTGCTCTCTGTTCCAGACATTCAAACACAACTATTAATAATTAATTTAATTAAAATTGCATAAAACGCTACTAATAACGAGTCCGTGCCGATAATGACGCCTGCAATAACAGAGGAAACTAGCAGGAGCAAGGCAGTTGATGTCCTCGCTAGAAATAATCGACCCGATGGTCACTATCCACTATCCACGCTCATGGTTCTTATCGATTCTACTAATCCACTAAACCTCCCACCTCTTTAGACTTTTCGGCAATACCGGCTTCTGCTCGGCATGCAACAAAACTATTCCTGGCTTTGAGATGGTGATGCGTGCCAAATCCAATGTGTATCACCTGGAATGCTTCTCGTGTTTTCAGTGTCGCCAAAAGTAAGTGAGACATCATCATTAGAGTATCGTAGATCAAGCTAACCAACAGGCGTACCGAAAATATGCATAAACACACTACTAGATGGCGCTTTAAGTTCGAGTGATTTCGACGCCATTGCAGAGAATAACAACAGTAACAAATTGAGTCAAGTGAACGAGAAAGACAATAGAAGAGAACTGAAAGTAGGTGGAAATTCTGGTGACCGGTCGCATTAGATGCTGTCCGGCCTAGTAACCATCACTGACCATTAGTGGTGCTGTCAAATGTCAGGATAGCACCACTATATCCTCGGTCAAATGGCTGATGCTCGGTCATCACGGGACTAGACTTCGACAGAGGCCAGAGAGCACAATCGACAGTGGCAATAGCATTTAATTACAATCATAATCGAGATAGCATTAGCTTTGTGATTTTTCGAGCCACGGCCACTGCCAGTGAATTAACATTATTGGCCTCGATGTCATCGGTAGTGCTAAAGAAAAAAGCACATAAGCACGACCATTGACAATCACTTGACAATTCGAGCCAAATTTAATCACTATCTGTTTGTTTATAGAGCATACTGAATACTCCTTACAATGCTGAGAATGACGAGTTAAAATACTAAAACAAGAATTGTTTATTGTAGGTTCTGCGTTGGAGACAGATTTTACTTGCACGAAAACAAAATATTGTGCGAGTATGACTTTGAAGAACGAATGGTTTTCGCCAATCTCTCCCAGAATTTAAACAACCTGGACCAGGTGCGACGACAAACCAAAGAAGTGAGCGAGCTGTGCGATGCTAGTAGCGGCTACGGCAGCGGCGATTCTCCATTTGATCACTAGTTGACACTTTCATCGACATCATTCAGTCGCCTTGATTCATTTCATTTGCCTCCTTGCTTCATTTCACTGTTTACATAATTATTTTTGTAAATAAAAATATTCACCACATAGAGCGTGGTCCTGCAGGAAATAAGCCGGCCAGGTCCCGTTTGGGTCGCTTGGTGACTCGGGTAGTGGACTGTTCGGGGCCACACTCCTAATTGGAGTCGTCAGCTCTATCGTCACCGCGATCTGCCGGTCGAACGGTACTTGGCGATCTCAATGGAAGTCGAGATGGGAAAATTGGCTAAACAGAGCCGAGCGTCGATGACAACACCAACGACTGGTGTCTGACTGCAAGCGACTTGCTATCGAGCCGTACAATCATTAACCTTATGGCGGAAATTAAAGCACACCACATCCGATTAAGCACGCGTCCGGCGTGTACTCTTAGAAAGTACCACAACGAGCGATAAGGATTGAGATGATGTCGTTAGTGGCTTCATTGCGTGCCCGACCAAAGCACGCCGTGTCACCAGGCCCTCGCACATGGCCCGTTAGACATGCTTATCTGGTCCAGCCCGGACATCGTTCTGACTTGGCACTGACTGCTGCGCATCGATTCCCATTGACAGTCCACCGGGTCAATTGGTGAAGGAGTTAGCTCGGCACCGTGCTCGTTCCGGATGTCTTGATTGTCCCGCTTGGTTTTGGTTGCACCTCCCGGTCGAAATCGAGTCACCAACACCAATCAAATCCAATTCTTGACATTACACTTCAAGAATTCAGCAAACAAAAAATTAATCAACAAAATGGATTTTCAACTACTAAAATGATTTTTTAAATAATAAAATCTTACTTAATGTTTAAGTTAAATAATCATGACATAATTCTCTGCACGCTAGCTTCACTAAGGGAGATTAGTAAAACAAATGAATAACTTCTGAAAATAATTGATCAATGATGATATAAACAAAAATTATTAATTAAACTCTTTCAATGATAAATATTGAAAGTGATAAAGTATACTAGTCTATAGAATCCGAATATCTGAAGAAGCGATAAGTGGTCCCATAACAAAGCAATTTCAAAGTAATACGGAGCTTCGGGAAGCGAGGAGTAGAGCTGAGAAAAGTCTTGAACAGAGATGTTTAATTAAATAGACATGTTATAATAATTAACTTTAACGGTAATTAAATTGGAGCACTGATTGGAGAGAGGGCGCGTGCCACTGGGTCCATCACATCCCAGACCGCTTTCTCGGCACAGTGCTAAAACAAAGGAATGAAATTAAGGAATGTCGAGCAGTGTCGTCTCGAGTGCTGGGCACGAAAGGCGATTGCACAAATGGAAAGATCATGTCATGGGCTAAGTAAATGTGGCACCAAGTTCTGAGAGCAAGGCTCGGCGCCGCGCTCGAGTGCCCTCCCGGACCCTGCATTAGCAGTGCAAACATCAGTGCACCCTGTCGTACTGGCGACAAATTAATGCTAGTTGCATTGTTTAATTTATTTTTTACAACAATTGCTACTTAGATTTATAATATTAAATAATTACCACTCGATCGCAACATGGACTGAGAGGGAGGGTGAAATGTGCATGCAGTACCACTCTGGCCGGCTAATTGTTTCCAATCGAACATCAGTAATGCATTAAATTTAAAATGCACCGAGCGTCAAGTGGAGAGCGAGTCAGTCATCCATCGAGCAGCGAGCATTTATCTTTCATAACTGAGCAAACAAAAGTCCCAATCGCGACGGGATTGTGCCATACAACGCGCCACACTGACCACACTGTGCGCCTGCTGGACATTAGTGTCCGATATCTCATTTGAAGCTTATCTTTCCGCCCATTTGACTAACTAATGTTGTTGGGTTAAAATTTTAAGTGTTTCCAGTGATTCTAAGGGTGGCATTGCCGCTTTAGCAGACGCTTGAAGGACCGGGCAGCTCGGGTGAGCCTGCCCAGTGCGCTAGGTCGATTGTCTGCGACACCAACAATCGCTCGTTCGATAATGGTTGATGATGGCAGTTTGGTTGAGCTCCAACTTGTGCCACGCATTCACGGTGCCATGCCTGTCACAATGGCGCGGTTTCGGTGGCCCGATAACCAAACCAAAGGCTTTGTGGCCGCGTCGCCGGTGGCATCGCGCACGGCTTGTCCAAGTGCCTCTACTACCCGCGATTTGTGTCGTTTTAAATCGATTTTATTTGCTCTCAACAAGATATTGACAACATCAAGTAGAAGATGACATTAGAGCACAATGCGAGTGTGTTCAAAACTGACTAGTTTCTAGAGAATGCTCAATGCTGGGTAGCTTTGGCTAGATGATTTCCCTTTGGCACAATCACTTTCCACCAAACACTCATGCCCTGGCTTGCTGAGATGATCCATTGGTACCAAGCTTTGGTAAAAATGCTGCTGTTGCATCTGATTCAGCGCCATTTGTTCTTCGTAGTCGTACTCACAAAGAATCTTATTGTCGTGCAGGTAGAATCGATCACCAACGCAGAATCTCTAACAATATAAGCAAAGATGCGCCAGTTAAGTTCAATGTTGTCGGATGACAAGTGCCAATACGTACATGATTGCAGGCTTCACACTTGAAACATTCCAAGTGGTAAACGTTACCTAAGATCGAGAGTGACACAGTGAACCAATTAATCAACGTAGAGACATGATTCAACTCCTACCTCTCGCTCTCATCACCATCTCAAATGCAGGAATTTGTTTGTTGCATGATGAACAAAAACCAGTGGCACCAAACATACTGTCAAAAAGACGATAATGAAACACGGTAAACCAAATGAAAAAAAATGGAAAGCTAGCCAGCCATAATGCCCTACTACTATGCAATATGCTACGATGCCATCTATCTACAGCTGCACCACTAAGCAGATGAAGCGTTTGCAAAATTTTAATTAATTTCGCTCAATAATGAACTTGATAATTGACTGGCACAAATATTAATTATAGCAACGTCGTTTACAGGACGTAGAGGCAGCAATGGAAAACGACGAGAAGAACCTAAGTGAAATGAGTCAAGTAGAAAAACAAGTCTGGATCGCACTCTTGCAGTTCCACTAATTCTGCCTCACTCTGACAGGTTATATGCTATTTGGCACGCACACTATAGTGTGTGTGTAACATATTTCGCAATGCAATCCATCTGAGCACAATAAGTTCACAACTGCCTGTAACATTACTCATGTCCCTGCAAAGTGAATTGAAATGTCGACGCTGACGATTGGCAACCAATTAATCTACAACTATCTTCTTTGCAAAGAGATACGATCAACATGTCACTGTTTTGCCTTGGTGTAGTATCTGTGAGACAACCCCGTCAACGGACCAACTACACTCAATGGCAAAATTAATTAATTTGCTAGTTTAACAAACAATCAATGCAGCAGCGGCAACAATGAGCACGGCGACATCAAAGCCAAGTACGCCTGGTGGCATGACAAAACCACCGTGATGGCGACTACTAAACCCAACTAAGCAACTGGCACTCACCGTAGATAATCGCGCTTACACAAAATCAGATCTGCCTTGGTGAAGAGTGTAGAGCCAATTTCTCCAAGACGACAATTGCAGCAAGAGCATTTGAGACAATCTTCGTGCCATACTTGATCAAGAGCTTTGAGAAGATATCGTTCTAAAATGGGCTTATGACAACCATAACACTCAGGTCCCTTCAGCAGGTTTGTTCCCGTCTTGCTACTAGATGCCGGGGATTTGTGTCCATTGCCACTAGAACCCGAACCTGTGCCACTCGAGTATGGCTTGGCACGTGAAGTGCCAAACTGGTCACTGGAAGTCATCTCCGCCACTGGGCTCACTTGGCCACTAGATGGAACATTCTGCTTGCCGCGACCAGAGAAGGCAAGCTGAGAAGCAGCAACAGACCAAAGCGCGCGCACATGTCCAGCATGGAAATAAGCGCGACCAATTTAAATCAAGCCTATTTATAGTGGGCTCTCACCGCCGCCACTGACTTCTGATGCCCCTGCCCTCGGTGAGCTATGGATCGAAATAGACGGTTGGGCGACTGCGCGCCACCGCGTTGCTCTCTCACCATCCGGATGATGATATGAACATACCACGGATGGCGCCAATGGTGAACCTCGAATCATGCAGCATTGAGGGCTTGGGACATGCTTGTAATTAGACACTAGCGCAGTGCCATCGCCCAGCCATGCGGATAGCACTGAGCCACGGGGTTGGGCACGCAGAGATGCCATCGGTCATCGGGCTAGGAGACATTAGTCACCACACTGCCCAACTGCCACAGGGCCACACAAAAAGACAATAAGTTAATGAGGCTCAAATCAGAGATAATGCTGCCTGCCATGAGATTTATGGCTAATTTTGATCTTTTGAATGACCACCCACTGCTACAATGTCGGTGAAGAGCACAATCAAATCAGCCTAGCATCCGGGGTAACCTTGCCAAAGTTTGACCATCTTGGTTAAAAAACAATTAAAATTGTTTAAACAAGATTTTAACTTTAAACTAACACATTTGACAATGTTTGAAAAAGTAATGATAGTGGGATGTGGAGTCGATGAAATTGGGTAATGGTGGCATTGGGGGTGGCCAGTGGCAAATCGATCGCTCGCCGAGTGATGCAAGAAGAGCGCCAGAGAAGCTCTATTTGAATAGTAGCATAATTCGGCCATCACTGGCACGGGAATATTGTCACCTCTTATCAGTAGTTCCTTTTATCAAGCCAATTCTGCTTGCTCTCGCTTTGCGCTAGAATAATAGAATATAATTATTCTAATGGGCCTTATTTCATCGCAATCATAATCCATTATGTATTGATTAGTGGTCCGGACAGGCGTCGATTCCACACCGCAGCCTCCGCACTAAGTTGCCTTGTTCAGCAGTGCAGATAATGGCCTCGCCAGCACCCATTACCATTGCAAATACTTTTTTTTGAAACACCACACTACCCATCATTGTCAAGAATATCTTATATTTTCGTCGATATTTAAACGCCAACATGAATTGATTGCCATTTGACTCTATGGAAATGAACGTAGCATTTGGTTGCTCTTTGTACCAAATTATCAATCAATCCTTGCTTTGATTTTTATTATCAAATTTTGGCATCACTCATTGACCCAAGTGAAACACCAAAATCTTCACAGTGACATGGCTAGGTTTGAACCAAAATAAACATTGATTCGAAGATGGTTTTCAACCACCAACTGTATGGAGGAGACATCTCGAGGCACGGGATTCAGTTAAAATGGTCAATGAAAGATTGGCCAGTTGGAGTTGAGCCAACCATCGATGCTATCCAACAGTGCATCTCTCCGCGTTCCACACGTAGGCTTTTTAGGTGACAGAGTCGAGTGTCAGAGTTGAGTCGAAAATAAATTGATATTCAGAGGGATTGGAGCAGTCAAAAAACTTAATTAAAATTATTGTTAATTAAATTACATAATAAACTTTGTTAATTAAGTTTGGAAAAGCATTGATTAGAGTAGCTGAGCGGAGTAGCACTGCTGCACATCCATCTACCCAGCAAGGCGGGCGGGCTCAACGTTGGTGCGTTTTAAAGTTTTATTTTAATTAGCTGATTATTTTTATCTAGTGCTAGGGAACGAGCTTCACCGCGCACACCATACAGAGTGCCACAATACAGGTCGCAGGCTAGCTGGGTGCCGTCGCATCCAAGTGATTAATTCATTCTCTCTGTCCCCAGCAACACAAACAAAATTGAATTGCGAATTTTAATTACCGCTTAGCTTTGGCCACAGCAACGACAGAGGGGAATAATAGCTCTGCATATGAGAGAACTCGATGCCAACAATGACCCAGCAACGGCAGTGAGAATTCCCACTTAGCCTCGCTTGCAATTGTACTCAATTGACATTTGGTGCTGCCACATGGCGTACGCAACAAATCAATTAAATCTCACACCAAAACGGGAGATTCCAATTAAATAAGCAAAGACACTCGCATTGACTATATACCTGACCATCATGTGGCATTTTGATCTCAGTATATTAACATAAACAATGATCGGTCAACTAAGATTCAAAGTACCAACTAATATAACATAAACCAAATCTTAATTTATTAGGTTTGTGGTATCTGTACAGGATTTAATATATACAATTCAATGATCAAAGATTTTTGATATAGCGTGAAAAAGACAAATCATTGATTTGAAATCAAACTTAGCGACTGTCGGCCATCAGCGCTAAGGCGAGTATAAGCAATCAGCACAAGTCATCAATTCGTGACGATAGATGGCGCTATGAAAAGTGCCACATGCAGAATTGTTAAATTCCAACTTTGTGATAGAGTGGCTCTTGGTCTATTTGCCCTCACTGAGAAGTGAATCAGGACTACCATATCCACTAGAACCATCGTCAGCCAAAGGCAAGTTGGGAGGTGGTGGAGTGGATGAGACTATTGACTCTGTCTGCTTCTTCAGTTTTTCAATATGATTGTTGAACGGGGCAGCACGACCAAATACCGACATCTCTTCAAAGTCATACTCGCATAAGATGCGGTTTTCCAAAATATGAAATCGATCACCAATGCAGAATCTGGGTTAATAAATCCGTTTAGTACTTATTTTTAATAATATATACAACAAACACTCACCTGTGACTACACTGGCTGCATTGAAAGCACTCCACTAGATAACGAATGGAATAATAAAAAATAAAAATAAATAAATAAACCGCAAACTTGTACATGACAACAAATGCTTACAGTGATAAACTAGATTGCCTCTCACCCGCATGACCATTTCAAATGCAGGTATTGTTTTGTTGCACGCAGAACACGATCCAGTGGCACCAAAAAGTCTGAATCACAAGAAAAAATTAGTTTTTAACCGGAAAAACCTACAAGATCAAAGTACCTGAGATAGTCACGCTTGCAAAGAATAAGATTGGCTTTTGTGAACAGAGTGGAACCCACCTCGCCCAAACGACAGTCACAGCAAGCACACTTGAGGCAGTCTTCGTGCCACAACTGGTCTAGTGCTTTCAGTAAATATCGGTCACGAATCTGTTTGTGGCAAGCCGCACACTGCGAAGACTGGTCCATCGGGCCTGAGGAAATTGGGTGCGAAACACCAGTAGCTAGTAAGCTGAAGCGTGAATTGCGGTGAGGCGCCAATGCAGGCAGCGACTTGACATCCATCGGTGCTGTCACTATGACGAAAAAACATACGAATTAGAGCAAAGTAGTTCACGTCTGCAGCTCATCTGCGGTGATGGTGTCACAATACGGACAGGAATCGAGTGTAAATGGACCCAAGTCGAGTGCGTCGTGATTAGAAAAAAGGGCAAGAGGGCCATAAGCAGATTAAAAGCAAACAGAAAGTAGAGAAGCTTGTGTTTAATGTTTGGCCTGTCACCACGCACCATCCAGTGATGCTAATCCGTTGGTGGGCGCATTTGCATGACACAGACTACGCACCATGTGGATACATGCAGTCGATCAAATCGGCAAATCGACGGCGGAAACACTGGGTATTAGCATAGGGGCAACACTCACAGAAATAGTTTCAGTGTACACTGAAAAATTAACTGCTGAAATTGATATTTTCAGTGAGGAATGAATAATTCAATATTTTACAGTTCACACTGAAAAATCTTAAGCGAACACATGCCACTAACATACTAACAATTTCACTGAGAACTTAAAAAATAAATGTGAAAAATCGTTAAATAGCCGTGGAATTTGATTAAAACTTGTCTATAAACTGAGCAGCTCAATTGTCAAGTAACGCGCGCGCGTTCGTAGAGACCACAAGCACCACCTAAAACATATGCAATCACAAAAACAAGAATAACCGCACTTGGTGCTCATCACCGCCACTTGGCTCCAACATATTATCTTTGCTTCCTCCTTCTGCAAATACTGGTACATCTTTCGGTGATACTTTTTCCATTTAAACCATCCCTTTTCGATTCTCAATTTCCAAACGGGACCTATCTTAAGACCGGAAAAGACCGAGCTTTGAATCTGGTTTTTTCAACACCAAATCTCTTCCTTACTTCATGCTCAGTCAATCTCCAACAACAGTTTCCTTGCAAACTTACTCCAAGCCCCATTTTTTCCCAAAGACAGGCAATTGCGGAAAGTGTCACCGAGCGCGGCGCTCCGGCCGACATCGCGCGATCCCGAGCCGGACCGCCACCGCTACCACCACTGGCGCACTGCCTCTTCCCGGCCCTTAATCGCATTGGCAGACACACGCGGGCTCACACCAACAGTGTCTCGTCCGTCTAAATAAGAACATAATCTGATTAACGGCAGCAGTGATGCAAGCAAACGATTTCAAAATTAATTTGATCCTAGGCAGCTAAACATCAATGCACACGCAGACAACCAAGCAACAGAGAAACTCTAATCTGGCCATTTTAAATCGTTCCGAGCAGTGATCATGGTCGTGCTGCTGCTCGCGATAGTGCCCAGACATCGATGCAAATTGGCCAAACAAGCAAGCAAACCTAATTGGGACCGATTTACCAAGTCTCACAAATGGTCATCGAGCGGCGAAGGCCACAGCAAATTACTTTGCTGGTACGCCATTAGATCGACAGGACCATAATCCCGATCATCACATAAATCAAAAAGGCCGATCATTTAAGCAGCGTGCCAAGCGATTATGAAGATTTGTAATACGCGCAACCAGTTGGGTGAGCACTATCAGCTCTGCGTGTAGACAGGATCAAAAAGAAGAAATATATATATATATATATTAATTTCTATTCTAAAGAATCAAGTTTGAGAAAGAAAGAAACCAGCAAGCAATTGATATCATTGCCATTGGATAGACATCAAACTCGACTTCTCAATTGACTGGAATTCAAACAATAGAACATTAATTCTGCTGGCACAACACGATGAAGCATCTATTCTTTACAGTAGCCACTATTGTAGAAAATGGAAAATTGGTTGCGAACAACAATACAACAACAAATGTCAATTGTGTGCCTCCGTCAGCGCGTCAGTCGACTGCCGTTCGGCAGCGTGTCAGTGTTTGCAATCAAAATTAACACTTACAATCTCACAGAATGCCCCGGTGTTATCAACGAAAAACCTGAGCCAGATGCGAAGCGGTGGTAAAAGTACCTCGCTCTCTGGTTGTACGGCGCTAATAGACCATCAAGCTTGTCGATAGGTACCCCGTATGATAGAGCAATTGAGTGGTGAATAGAGACAATCGACTATCAATCAACATTTAGAAACACGACTGGACTCTGATCAAATCTGACATGCCAGCCAATGATCTCAATGATCAACCAGCAATAGTGTGGAGAACCAGTACTGGCGAGCATAAGTTTTGGAAATGCGGGCCCAGTTGCACTGCAAAAGTTTGCTAGTTTGCCCTCGTGCCAGTCTGTCTGTCAATGACAAGAAGCAGTCATGACAAAATTAATTTTAAAATGTGATTTGAAAATAGCTTTAAACAGTCATTGGGCAGAACCATAGAGGAGATATGGAATGCATGATTAATCACATGTCCGCCTCGCGTAACAGATCAGCGGTGGAAGCAGTGGCGCCAAGTAGCATAGCGACAGCAATTCACCATAGCTGCTGCTTCGAATGCTGACTTGGATCCATATTAATTTCAATGACGACAATCAACAGCAAACTTAATGAAACGTAAAAGAGAAAAAGGATTATATTAGAATGCCGTTAAGGTATATGAGATTTGGGCCAGCCAGCACGGAGAGGTTGCCATTGTTGCCGTCAGTAGTGCAAACAGTCAGCCATCAGAACGCGCTGGTGCGTCAGCGTGGCAATGTCGACACGAATCGAGCTAATTTTACGCATCATTAGTCCGATCACAGCAACAAAGGCGCCACATTTGGAATATGATCGGTGGCTGGCCATCGACAGCAGTCGTGAGTCGTTGGAGCTCGGGTCGATCCATTTGGCCAGCGGTGTTACTGTCAGTTGGCGTAGATCACCATTCGACACCACTGGTCAACTTGGGTGCTAATAAAGGCTGTGGCAATTTCTCGCGCTCAATTAGCCGAGCAGTAACCTAGTGGAATCTTAAACCGCGTTCTCACTGCGGGAGAAGATTACACTGAGTAATTTGATAAAACCCTGAAAGTCAAATATTCCCCGGTAACGATAGTTGTTCACGAAAAACACAAAATGTAGAGTTGGTCATTCAAGCTTGGGTGAAATACAATCTCGCGTCAGGGTCACTCTGGTTAGAAGTTCCCCAAAGAGCTTGCCAGAAAGCAACTGATAGATTAAACTTGCACCAGCTTCTCCAAAGGAAGTGAATGAGATCAACAGTACGCAAGCAAGGTAACTAATATTAATAATAATAAAAATAATATTATTGACGACATCATGACTGTGCTGGGAATGACTATTTGGAATCGACAGTAGAGAAAAAAAGACTGGTGTGATCGAGAAATCGCGAGATCGGATCAGAGCACTCGTCAATAGCCCAGCAAACGCGTCATTTGACTTTCGGTCATCGGGTTACAGAGTATAAGAGCAAATTGACACGGGCCGGGTACGTGCGCTAGTCTGTTCGGTATGCGCACCACTGCGTCCCTCGCCATTGTATCCTAATCAATTCGAGGCCACGAAAGCATGCAGCGGCATCGAGAGATTATTCCACACTGACAAACAATGGCAGACTGTCGGTCTTATCGAACGCAATCGGCAAACTCGGACAAAATCGGAAAACTTCGATGCGATGGTAGTGGAGAGGGGCAACAGTGCGGGCTTTGTCACTCACCGTGAGTGAGACACGGCGCGCGCACGGACACGTCGCGATGGTCCTTATCTAGATCAAGCAGCGAGCAGGATTTGGCTAGGCCACCAAAGCAGACGCTCATCGATGACATTGTCTCCTCACCAATTCAGTCACTGGCCAACTAGCCAATTAGCATCGATTGGTGTGGTTGATGTACTAGACAAGCAATCAACTTGTGCCAAGACAGCAAACCTGCTAAATTGCAGTTGTCTAAAGTGAAGATGGCAAAAGAAGATTATTATTTGATAGTCAAATACCGACAGTGCGCAATCGAGGTGGCAATGGCTCGATTGGATGCGACACCAATAGTCTGCCAATTGGTGTGTGAACCGAAAGCCTCTTCTGCAACAGCCAACGCAAACAAAGGATGCTAAGTGCGGCCAGACGGTGACGGCGACAGCACTGTCAATGGCACTGAAGCGTAATCCGGGGTGGTGCTCGGGCCATCTAGCAGAACACTTGGCGCGTCGTGCCACTGCATTCGAAAAGTTACTAAATTAATTTGCTTAAATTATGCATGACAAGCGAGAATAGTGTTCAGATGGCTAGGCAAACAAAGTGCGTGCAGTGGCAGTGATTTCGCCGGGTAGTGATAAGAGCCTGCCAACCGGCCACAAGAGTCTAGTCTAGTCTGGTAGCCAGACGTCCGACAAGGAGGTTCGATCCAAGCATGATGGCAAACTGCACAAAGAATGACCATCGATATCGATCGAAAAGCACTAACTACATTTCACCTTGAGCAACACGATTCTATATCACCAAAGTTGCAGGAACCCAGCAAGGCAAGATTCTACCTTTGAAAGGATTCATTTACATCTCGACCAGCCATCCATCGTGGGTGTATCTATTGAACTAAGTGATTCGGCTATAGCTGGCTCTCTGAGCAATTTGTTTATTGCCCTCTGTGGTGTGACGAAACGAGATGCGTGAGTGGAATCGAGGAGTGGACATAAATTTTGCCGACTCACCAGAATCCCTTCCAGAAGTGCACCGAGTGGTCCGTTTGGTAGGACTGTGAGAGACGCAAGGCAACCATTTGTCACGAGTGTCAGTGGTGGTGATCGGCCATCACTCATGCTAATCACTAGCCCCTCGGTCCACAGCAACCAGCGGGCATAATTGGCTAGTGCCAGCAAATCAAATCGAACTCGACACTCAGCATGACGAGACCCACTCCACGCTAACACGACTCAAGTGCCCTAAGCGTTCTTCCATTGCAGCATAGTGCCAAATTATAACTCACGCCAATCATTACGACGATAGTCTCAAGTGAACTCAATGCAAAATCGCTTAACCAGCAAGACAAATGAAACGCACCGGGTGCGGTGTTGTCATCTCAACCATAGTGGGACAGCGCAACTTAGATTCTAGACGATTGAGCTTTGCTCAAGCTGACTTTTGCTCATTTTGTTAGAGTTGTTCTCCCAATTCGCATGAATTGGTCACAAGTCATATCGCGCAATTATGTTCATTGTTCAATTCGGTTCGAAATAAAATGGCAAAGTAAATTAAACTCATGATTAAGTAAAGTTACGCTACCAACGGAACCGGGAGAAGCATCAATAGTGAGCCACACTGCGGTTGCTTTAATTGTAATGGAGGCACTGGGAGCGTGATTGGCGGACACGATGACCACTGTGCCGTGTCGCGCTAACCGAGCGACGGAACTGGCCGTGCAGGAGAACCAAACGCAATCATAGATTAGAGCGAAATATAAAATTCACTTAACGATCGTCAATGGAGTGAATAGGCATGATCTAATGGTAGAAACAACTCGACGATCGTTCGAAAGAGGAGGTGTCTAAACAAGCGGACAACAATCTACAATGAACAGACTCTGTTCATCGTGACTCAACCTCTTTCGAACGCCGGTCGAGGTGTAATGGCAGAAACAATTTATTTATTCCAATCTATCACAGCGAGACAACGGCAATGGCACGAGCATAGATTGGCTGACTGGGAGCACATTAAAGTCTTATTAAATTTAAGCTCAATATTACCATTATCGGCAATGTGAGCCATCAAGTTGGAGCAGTGAGCGTGGTGCTGATGGGGCGGCGGTCAATGGCAATGGCAGGCAAGGACCGGCCGCGACACGCGCCGATCCGGTCCCAGCTTGCCCCTGGTCGTGGCACGCACAGCAGCTTGTTCGTCATGTAACTGAGCCCATTGCCAGAGACGATCACCAGCCAGGCAAACCACCACCAATGCGACTAATGGCTTATGATTGTTATTAATTGCTCCATTCAGATGTACGAGCTGATCGATGTTGCAGGCGCAGTAACTGCCTGTTCCCATGCAAACACTGACAGTTTGTCCTTTTTTGAAAAGAACCATTAAGGCAAACATCGATTTGACACTTGCTTCTATCTATCAGAAGTTCAGACAGAGAGCACCGAGTAGCAAGAGCTTAATCAAACTAACCAACTCAAGACGTGCTGACAGCTTGTGTAGCGCTTCTTGTCGAGATCGAGCAATCATAGTGGTTAGGGACATTGTGATATTTGCTTGCTCCAAACTGCCTTACTAGCCAACAATCACATACTAATAGGCATCGATGGATGGGCCATTTAGTCGGTCATATTCAGCATTAACATGCCAATTAGACCATTTCGCCAGCGTTTACTGACTTCTCAAGCTTCTTGGGTTTGTTTGCATTCAAGGCCGATTCGGTTCAGCCACTGTCAACTACAGATGGAACCGTCTGTAGACGAGCTCGCCAAAGTGCTAGGTGCCATCGAGCAAACCGACCGGGAAGGACAGTGATTGGTCGGTGCTGTCACTGAGAGAGATAGTATCAGTGACTATACTCAGCCGATCGAAAGTTAGTAAGAGCGAGTGGAGACCAGTGGCCAGTATGAATTATTGCCATCACCAAATAAGAAAGACAGGCCAGTGACAGAGTCGTCGAGGGACCGATATTGTTTTCTAATTGGCCGTGTCGTCTAACTCGATTAATTTACGATCCCAATTGCATTTTGACGAGCATTTAATCGCGCCACTCATCATCAGCGGGCACCATCAGAACGGCACTGCGTGGTCGGGTGCGCAGGCGTGGAGAGCGCCATGTGACTAACGAATTGACTCACTGCTCTACTCCAACAAAAGCCACTTTATAATTGAGCCTAATTTCAAACGTTGTCGTCGTTTATAATTAAAATCGAGCTGACTGCATTCATCGGTGGCTAGCACAATGTAATCCAGCCATTGTTAGCACACAAAGGACAGCCGCCAAGTGACACAAAAGAGATCATGGATGAGCCGCGCACGCAGTGGGCCAGATGAAGTCAGCTCAGCAGCAGGAGGTGGCCAGTAGTGGTGGGCCCAGTGGTCGCTCAGACCGGTGCCATCACCGCGCACACTCGTTTGTTTAGCCAGCGTGACAAGCTGTCCGAACAAGTGCATCATCAGCTAATTTAGTGGCTAGCGAGAGGCATGCATTATCATTCATTGTGATGTGGCCCTACGACAGCGTCTTGCTAAATCACTTGATTCAATGCCAAAAGCTGCCCGGGTCCACTAGAAGACACCTCGTTGCTCTAGAGGCGTGGTGAGACCATGCTCGTTAAGACGATCTGGTCGCAATCAAACATTAACTAGAGCAAATGATGGCAAAAGAGCTGAGAAAGGCAGAAATGAAAGTCGACAATTGAATTAGACGCCGAAGCCAAGCAGCCGAACAAATTAAAATCGGTCCCGCCAGTGAAGCGGCACCAGTGTAGCGAGCACTCGCGCACCAGACACAACATCTGATACATCATGCCAGCCAGGCAGCAAGTAGGAGAGCATGAAACGTATAATTGCGATTGAATTACACTCGAGTCAACTTTAACAAATATTTTCGTTGCTAGTGCCAGTCCTCAGTGCCACTTTGGCAATGCTCTCACTTGAGCAAATGAGCGCGCGTGAGTGCGTGCTAGGCACAGACAACGAACATGGCTTGCCAGAAGTGACGATGATGATGGTCGTAATAAACCATTTATCTCGCCCATCTCTGGTGGTTGTGCCATTCTGCACACAAGCAGAGTCGAGCTACGGTGCAACTGTCACCGAGCGAGATGGGAGCGTAGCCTCCTCAGTTTTCATTAGATTATGTCCCTGTGATTCAAATGCTAATGAACGATGGCAATCAGTAGCGAGCACACAATTAAATCGAGTCAACTCAACTAATTCCACTAACGACCAAGTGGTCAAAAACAAAAAACACCCATTTGCCGAAACTAAGCGCGAATTCACGAGTTTACTCAAAGTAGATCCACATTAAAGAAAATTAGAACGTGCGAATATACAAGTTTATAAAAATTGCCAAAATAAGCCAACTTACATTTAATCATTAACAATCGGTAAAAAGATACTAAGGTGAGTAGAGTGTTTGGTGATAATAGATACGGCGAACCGTATGTGACGCAAGTGTGAAAAGGTGGAACACAGAATGGCGACGAGTGACGAGAAGAGCGAAGTGACGCGCACCGAGTCTGGCAGCCGACTGACTGTCCGCGCGCCAGTCAGCGATCGTTTGCCTCTCCACTTCGGTGAAGCCCCTCCACTGGCCACTAGGTGGCAGCTCAGAGCCTCGTGCTCACTGGCGCATCGCATCTCACCCTGCCATCCTTTACCGCTAGACTTTCATGACTTTCTCAATACACGTCCACATCTTCTATAAATTATCAAGCGTAATAATACTGTACTCATCTGTGGGTCTAATTGAAACTGTCAATTTGGGCTCAAAGGTTTTATGATAATTTTAGGTAGTGATCTGGTTATCTCAGAATATTTGAAAGTTTCCCTGTAAAAAGTTAAGAAAGATTTATGTACTTTTCTAGCTAGACTAAGGTAGTTTTTTGTTTTGAGTTCTGGTCGGGCTAAGATATTATTCTAAATATGTAATGCGAAATAGAGTCTTTTCTCTCTCTCTCTCTCTTATTAGACCTCCATATCCGAACTGACCGATTGAAAAGTTGACTTAAAGAGTATATATTAATGCTGATGCCAATTGGTATCCGTTGATAGTGAACGCCTTAATAAGACTTTAAAAATCTACTGGGAGTTTTATCAGAATAAATCAGCTTGAATCAACCATGCTTCGGGGTTTTTTGGCCAAAAATCGACTAGCTCGACTTTTTCCTGTGGCGATAGTGGTGGGTTGTGAAGTTATCGACAGCGGGTTGCGGTTGAGGTTCTGCTCGAACGGATTCATATTCGATGTCCGAGGTTACCAATGTAGTAGCCAAGTAGTCCAACCAAATCATAATAATAGAAACAATAGACCTTGGTCGAACGCACGAAAAGCCAACCTTAAAAGAAAGTTTTTAGAAAAACGTTACTTTGATGGTGCTTTTTAGCAAGAAACTTCCCAGAAACTCTCATATTTAAATACACAGGATTGGCTTTTCCAGCAATTCCTACATTATATAACACATGACAAATAAATCTATTTGCATCATCGCTCATTATTATTCAAAAAATTGAAATATTTCCATGTATTTTCAAAAACCATATCAATCTGTTGATTCTGTTATGACTATTATACCATTAATGATCGGATAACAGTTTTTATTAATACATATAATTGCTCAAAGATTGTTGAGTCTGAAAGATTTGAGATGCAATCCAATGCAAGTCCGTGTAGCTTGGTGCAATGTAGTTTGACGTCTGGTTGGAGACCCGAGTAGCACGAATGGTTGGTGTAGAGTGGCTACCGTGGCCCAGTGCCGCGCCAGTGCTAATGGCTAATGGCATGTCAAACGGTATTGTCGTCAAACGTTGAACGCGAAAGTGCACTTAGCGAGCGCCATGCTTAATGTGTTTAAATTGAGTCGATTGATAGTGGCACTCGAGTGGACTGTGCATTCTACACTATACGTTCCATTAGGCATTGCCCACCGTGGATTAGCCCCGCAACCTTACCAAACGCGCTAATTGAGCAACTTCTTACCAACTTAAAACCTCACCTCTTTTTGCCTTCTTAAACACGTTTCATAACCGCCTTTTGTAATAACTTTAAAACAAATCTTGGTTTAAATAGGGATCTCGGCTTAATCCAATCGAAAATCGAATTGTAAGAAAAACTAGTTTAAATTTAAATTAAAAGTCAAATCAGTATAAAAAACAATTTAATGCAACTAATGCTACCATCGATAATTTATCGATGATAAACCTGGTAGAAGAACAAGAAAATAGTTGTTTTGTTTTTTTCATTAAAATAAAATATTTTTAAAACTTTATTTACATTTGTTCTGACTTGTAAATCTATATTAGCAAAGATCAAAATTTAATTTTATTTTAACGCGTTATTTTAGTAAAGAAAGTGAGTAGCGGTACTATCGATATATCGTAAATGTGCCCTCACATCTGAGCACGTGTGCGCACTGCACATTTCTTGGATTGTGCTTGTTTCACATCTGCTTTTGTTTAGTGTTTTTTAAAAATATTTTTCTGTGCATCATATTATATTATTATTACTATTTTTTATATTACCTACACACTCTGTAATGTTTTTATAGATCGAGTTTGGTTAAATGTCAAGTAACAAGATGGGAGTGAAGAACGCAGCGATCAAAGCGAATGCCAACTGCAACCAAGTGATTCTGGATCACTTCTGGCACATATGTCAGTCGTCAGAAGAGAAAAGGTGTCGGAGTGTTCGGGTGATATTGCATACATTGGGGAGCCAAGTGGCCAGTGGCAAAAACAACGACATTGCTTACTGTCTCAATCGTCTGGTTCGTGGTTTGGTTTCGGCTCGCGAGTTTGCTCGGCATGGCTTCTGTGTGCTACTTACCGAGATGTTGACTCACTTTCCGGAGCAAATCGACATTGTCGAGGTGATTGCTATTGCAAACAAGGAGTATGACGATGTTATTCGCAACTCGAATCCCGAGAATGTCATTGCTTGGACCCTTCTCATTGGTTGTCTTCTCAAGAGTGAACGCATCACCGCTGATACCGAAGATGAGATTTTGCTTAAATTGTTTGGATTATTGTTTAAGTTGGGATATAAGAAAATCTACGTTGAACTTATTGTTTGTAGTTTGATGTCATCGTTTTATGACATTTTTACAAAAGAAACCAATCGTTTTGAAGCGATAGTTTTGAAAAGCATAAAGAATTTGGAAGATGAATGTTCAAACACAATTTTCCTGACCTATTTGATTGTTCTTGCACATCAAAAGTATCCGACTAAGTCAACGGAATATTTTCCCAAATACATGTCTCAGTGTGTCTACAAAGCAAACAGCAAGGACTTCACTAAAATTATAAGCCTTTACAAGGAGAGCACCAAGTATCATCCCAACATTCATCCTCTGGTTGAATTGCTAAATCTTACCATATATAACAACGACAAGTCTAACTTTATTTTATATGCTGGTACAACCCTCGACGAAATTCTTAAGATTAGTTTGGAAAAGACTTCCTTGGGCTTTGAACTTGTTCGTATTTTTCTCAATTTTGTTCGTGCTGATGAGGTAAGCGGGTTGTATTTTATAAAATAAAAATTAATTGATTTTGTTTTACTTTACTACTAGGTCGAAGTGATTTTATCGTCGAATTTTATGAGAATATTTATTCAAACTTTGTCGAATACAACTCACCCGTTGTACCAAAGCGCAATCATCCTCGGCAATCACATTGTCAAGCTATCATCCGAGCGTAAGGAGGATTCTGATTTTCAAGTTGCTCTTGCCAGATGTTTCATTAACAAACCTGGGTCAATCAACTTTGACGAGTTGTCCAAGTCCAAAATTCTATCCAATGTGCTGAAACAGTTCTCGAATCAATCGATTCATGCATGGATTTCATTGCTAAAGGAGTTGATGCTCGAGCAAGAAACAATCCCACCGAGCGACTTTTATCGCATTCGATGCTTACAACAAATGAGTCAATTGCTCAAGTCTTACAGCGAAGATGATGGCTTTCTGCGTTTGACTTGCAAGTTTTTGCTTGTGTATTCCTACTTTGACATAAATCAATGCAAAGATATTCACCTTACGCCTGAAGTCAGCATTAAACGTTTTAAGGCGTCGATTACTCAGAAACTTCACAAGCAGTTTTCGGATTCTTTCAAAACCACATTTGCTCATTTGTGCCATCTATCTAGCAGCAAACCTACTACTGCAACAGACAAACTACAGAAGCACGTTGATAATTTGGAGGAGATGTACGAATTTATTCAATTTTTGTTGACTAAGAAAAAGATTCAATATGGCTCTTCTGGCGAAGACATGTTGCCTAAATTGACTCAGACAATAGGTTCAATTGGGAATGCGCTGTCTCAAATCTCGGGGCAATCCATTCAAGCGAACGTTTTTCGACTTCTTTATTTGCATTTCACTATTGAAGTTTTAGAGAACATGGACGAGATTAACTCAATTCTTCCTGATTTCATTGAATGCTCCCAACGAGCTTTATCTCTGAAGAAGTCCAACAAAGGCACTGAGCCTCTCTGGTGCGACGTTCTGGTGGAACTTTTTCTTTCCATGCTCACCACCCGATCAAAGCATACAAGTAACGTGATCAACATGGCTTTCCGTCATATCTCTCCCTTTATTACACTTGTTGGTATTCAAACTTTGCTTGATGCTATCATGAGTCAAGATGCTCTCAAGGTTGGCGATGATAGTGACGATGAAGAATCCGAGTCAGAAGACGTTGATAACGAGGAGGAAAGCCAAGCAGAAGTTGACGAGGAGGATGAATTTGATGAAGAGGATAATCTCATGGAAGAGGATGGTTCTCAAGTAGACGAACAATTTCGACAAGACGTGATAAAGGCTTTGGGTAGCACTGCAGACAACGCTCAAGACTCTGATGGGGATCTCAGTGATAGTGAAATGTTCAAGATTGACCAGTCTCTAGCTGAAGTGTTCCGTAAGAAGTTTGGCGAGAAAAAACTTCAAGCTGAGAAGGCAATTATGATGGTGACTTTTCGTAATCGAGCTCTTGAATTGATTCAGATTTTGGTGGATCATCACTTGCCAAGTCTAGAGATAGTGTTGCAAATTCTTACTAATGTGGTTACGCTGACTCGAGCCAACTATGCTATTAAAAACCAATCAGCTCTCACTAATCGATGTGTACAACTAATTTTGCACATTTCCAAGAATCGTAATTTTACTGATTCAGATAAGAACGGTTTATGTGAAGAGCAATGTCAAAAGCTTCTCGGCGTATTGATGGATTTTCTGTACCGATGCACCAAGGGTGAGGTGCATAAGGCACTTGTGAGTGCCTGTGCGTGGCTTATGGCCATCTCTTACAAGTATCTTCCTGCTACCGACTATTTGCGCACCACACTGGAGCGCGCTCTCACTGACTTCTTCGAACGAGCCAACATCGAACTGAAGCCGTCTATCTTTGAAAAGCTCATTCCACAGTGGTGTGACTTGCAGCACTGCTCCTTTGTGGGCTCTTGTTTCTACAATACCTTGCTTTTGTACTGTTTCAAAGAGGACCTACGGTACTTCAAGCGATGCTCAGCCACCGATTTGCTTTGCTCGCTTTTGAAAACGTGCCCTGTTGGTGAACAGGCTTCACGAGTTTTGGAGGTTTTAGCCACTAAGTGTCTTACCACTGCCATTGCCCAACTCACCGACACCTCTACAACCTCGAACACGGTTGCTGCGGCTAAGCAACCCAAAAAGACTAACTTGCAGTACATCAATTCCAACCTCAAATTGCTTAACGCAATCAATGTGTGCGCAATTAAATCGACTGAATCAGCCCGTAACGCACTCATTTCGAAGCTCGATGCTTTGCCCAAAGAGTGTCGTAACAAATTGGACAAGAATATTGTTCGTAAGATGAGAAATGCTGTTTAAAGTTGCCATTTAAGGTAACTTTTTAACTCGATTTAGTTCTTTAATAAATGATTTCGATACAACCAAATCTCTCTTATTTGAAATCTTTCACATTGGAATTAGTTAAAGAAGATGAGCGAGAAAAATGAGTAAAAGAGATTTAAACAAAGAGAAGTAAAAAATCTAAAGATTTTTAAAAATCTGAAAAGTGATTGAGACGGATTAAAAATTTTCAGAATTAAAGTTGACAGCTAAAAATTTAAATAATGTTTTGGTTGTTATAACCTTTGTTTAAACTGTTACATGAAAAGCTGACAAATTAAACCATAAATTTTAAAATAATATTATTTAGAGAACATTGACGATTTGGAGTATGGCAATTTGCAAAAAGACTAAGCTTGAATGAGGATTATTTTTAAGGGTTATATTATTTTTTTTACTTAGGATTTGTGAGGTTTGACTGTGGAATCGATGAGTATCGAGAGTGGATTGAGTGGGTCATTTGTGTGGGAAGTGTGCGAGTGAGGCACACGCGTGGCGCGTCTCGAGATGTGTCGATGGGCAGCTAGACTCTCTCTGTTGTTGTGGTGGCGTGCATGCATGCACTAGCACACTAGTAGTACCACTGCTGTGCGATGGCATTCGGCTAGTCAAGGCATGTTTGCCATGCATTTGCAGTGGCCGTTGATGATACACACCGTACGACTCGTGCACCCGCATTGTTTACTTGCCATTCTCGACCCGTGGTGACTGTCACTCTTCACTGCACTCTGCACCAGGTAGGTTCTCCTCTCCATTCAGTGTCAAGCCAATTGCCATCCAAAAAACATGTATTACGGTACGTCACTGACCTTGAGTGTTGTTGACCACCTGTTCTCTTTGGTTGTCTCGCGATGACCAGTTTCCTTGATCACTCAACCGTTGCTATCACTCATCTCATTCACAACGGATCTCGTCACTTACATTCCGTTGGTTAGTGTGCATGTGTGTGCAATCTAGGTCAACATGTTTTTATTATATTATTTTTCTACTATACACTGGGTCATATCTAATCTAGTGTGTGTAGTGTAAAACTTGTAACGATCTTCATTCATAGAACTCTTGTCCATTTGGGTAAGATCTTACTTGCCAGTAACTTGATACTCACAACGGCATAATGGTAACTAGAGGCTAGCATGTGAAGTGATTTGATCAGATCTCGAGCGGACCACAAGTCATATCTGTGATAGTGACGATTAGAAGTAGAGCACGCGAATTGGTTGGTCGTCAGTTGGTCGGTGCTTCAGGGATTATCCAACGTAGACGGCACGCATTCTCTTTCTCTCTCTCTCTCCAGGTTGCCACAATGCAATCGTTACTACACTGCACACCTCATTTGTCCTTAGTGCGACATCCATCTGATCGCGACACGCCACTATTTCTCTTACTCATCATCGAGAGTTGTAGTCGGGCCGGGGAATCGTCCGTAGTGTGTCATCGCCCACTACTGATCACTGATCACTGCAAGCTTGTGCGAGGTTCTTTAATTAGTCTTTGAGACACCACATTCGCCATCAGCAGTTGCGGTCAGTCCTTATTTGGCATGCACTATCTTCATTTGTGTATTTACTCTGCCATCGACGTGCTGTATTGGTGCTCGAGCTTGTGGCCACCACATTCTCACCGCTCTCACTACTTTGCCATTTGCGTGCAGTGTAGGAAATAAATAATAACCATCAGAAAGCAACCTTTCCAGTTTGAACGTCTCAACTTACGCTAATTGGATTGTCAGTTGACGCCGTAACCCTAGCAATCGATTAATGCATTTGCTATGTTCTAATTAACACTCGTATTTATTTGGTGCATATACAGCGATTGGTCTACCTTTAGTTAAAGAAAGTTAATTTGAAAGTGTTATTGCGCAAAATGGCAAACAAGTGTGCTCGATGCGAGAAGACAGTCTACTTTAACGAAGAGAAGAAGGCGATTGGCAAGAGTTTCCACGTTTCGTGCTTTGTTTGTGGTAAGCTATCTTCTATGTTAAATTTTGCTTATCAGTGTGTCAAGTTTAATTGACTGTATCTTGAGCGTAGCGAATAAGGAGTGCAAACGCCGTTTAGACAGCGGGAGTCTCACTGAGCACAACGATGAGATCTACTGCAAACAGTGCTATGGACGTTTGTTTGGACCCAAAGGGTAAGATGCTTGTGTTCCTTGAACTCTAGACAATCATAGAAGTTGATTTGGTTAGGTACGGCTATGGTACCGGTGCAGGCACTTTGTCCATGTTGACTGGGGAGAAGTGCACCAACGAACCTCCCACCTCTAACATACCATCCACAGCACAAGCTTTCGTGGCGCCTAAAACTGCTCCCTCTGCACAGAGCAATGGACGACCCAAGTATGGCAACACTGATGTGTGTCCTCGCTGCAACAAAGGTGCTACTTTACTCCACTCTCCTTTTCAACATTTCTAACTCTTTGTGTCTTACTTCAGCGGTTTACATGGCAGAGAAGATGATGGGGGGTGGTTATGTGAGTAGTTGATACACTGATCTTTTAGTTCATCATGAACTTTATCTATTCTATGATACACATGTAATTCTAGGCTTGGCACAAGACAACTTGTTTCAATTGCAAGGAATGCAAGAGGAGACTAGAATCGACTACTTTGTGCGAGAAAGAAGGAGAGATCTATTGCAAAAGTGAGTAGAATGCGTGTGGTTTGTCTGTTGATTGACCGAATGTCTGTTTGGTAAAGCGTGTTACAGCAAACTGTACGGACCGAAGTACTACGGACACGGGCAGAACAGTTTGCCGGTGCACAACGCGGCGGAGTGAGGCCAAGTAGTGTGGATCACCCGATACCCACACTTTCCACTCTTATTACCTCTTATTCACTTGTTTGCTAATAATTATTATAATAGCACTTGTGCCATCTCGCAAATCTACATTCAGCACTTGAATTACTATTTAGACGCACTATATATATATTTTTTGTATAATCACATTTTATTTATGAAGTTGCTTTGCAAACCAATTCATTGAAAGCTTTATTTTGAAGATAATTTACAAAAATTATTTTTTTGTTGAATGTTTTCAATTACAAAAATTTATAATAATTTTGTGTCTGTTTGTTGCCGAATAAAAATACACACAAGGTGGAAGTGTGTGGCGCGCACGGTATTCTGGCTGGAACGAGGTGGGCGCGTGGCCATCCCCCAACGCTTCAAGCCATATCACTGGTCAAGTGGGCCACACGTTTGCTTGGTGGTTCACAAGTTAAATTGAAATATTTGGTTCTATAGAAAAAGTGAACAAAACAGGTAACACCAACTACTCAGCAACAAAATTGAAACTTATAAGTGGTTTTGATTTTAGCGTTGAGTATTATACACCAATGAGACTTTGTTCTCTCCCAATGGAGCTAGTATCGAAAAGCGCAAATTGCAAAATAATTGAATGCATAAGTATATATATATATCACTGGTTATATGCATGAGAAGAGCTTGGTTACATAGTTTTTTCGGCCCGAAGTCCAGTCGGGTCTAAGTAGGCGTGATCAAAGCACAAGTTTGAGGAAATGAGGGAGGGTTGAGATCAGAAGAATGGCCCAGACGAGACTGGGTGGGGTCAGACCACTCGAGCGACAGGTCACACGAGGGTTAATACAATTCACCAATTATTACACCGTTAAGCTCATTGGACGTAGTGCTCACACCTTATCGGTTTGCAGTTTAGGTTCGAGTGAGAGGCGTCGTCCGTTGGCCAAGGTAGCGATGATTCGCGGTACTCCAGTGCTTTCCGTTTGCGTCGCTCTCCTTTCCAACAGTTTGACGTCGCGTGCGAAGATGTCCTTGGTTGCATCCTGGTCTGACTTGCACCGTGACAACGCTCCCGTTAAGTTGCTGGTGCTAGTGTTGACAACCGCCGCAGCCAGGCTGATGGTGTCTTCCGAGATGTGCAGATGCGTCGGAGTTGGCGAGAGACTGTCTGAGCCACAAGAGCCGCATGAACTCGTATCACTGAGCTCCCGAGTCGGTCTTCGACTCATGCGCGGCGAGTGCGAAGTAGCGGTTGATCTGCGGCCCAGAATGTGACCCGATATATGCTCACAAATTCGTCGAAACCGTCTAACAGGTCCTGAAAGAAGTAAGGTCAGTATCGATAGTACAAAATGCAGATAGTTAACCTGAGAGAAGAGTGAATGTGATGCAGTATATGGTTGGCCTCTCAATGCCGCTCGAATCGAAGTTGGGCGACGGATTTGAGCTGTCATTGGAAGGGGGTGTGGCACAAGTAATATCTACTTGCAAGCGAATGTTTCGTTGGAACATCGAGGTGGTGCCACCGGGACGCCGGTAGTCGAGTCGAAAAGACATGGGTGAAAGCACCGAGTGGTTCACATCAGGAATCTATGCGATACAACATTAGTGTGTGAGTTAGGCTTTTGTGACCACTCACCGAGAGAAAGGAGTGAACGAGATCTGCCTTGATGACCGCTAATGGCTTGTCTTTGATCAGAATCACGTGTGTCTCTTCTCTCTCATTGCCCATAAGGTTGCCAAACCAAGACTTCTTAGTCATCTCGGGTGAGTGTTCTGGTGTGAGATGGATGTCTTCGAAGAGGGGAACTGACAATATAATCAGATACGTTAGTTTATAACGTTGAGGTCATTTATTTCAACAATCAAGCAAACCTTGCATCTTTCTTCTATGAAACCTGGGCGTTCCAAGGAAGCTGTTTTTGAGAGTATTAAGTCTCGACTTCCAGTATGGTTGCGTGATAGGAGAACCCGGCGTGTTGTCTACTAACTCGTTGGTATTGTTATTGTTGTTCATTCGTCTTGGCTTGGGACTGTTCAGTGGGGATGAAACCATCAGGTTGTTGGAGTTGTTCATCAGCGGACTTGACAAGTTGCCGTTTCGCCGCACGAAACTTCGGTTTGGAGTGCAATTAATGTAGACTTTGGTGCTGGAGTAACTGTTAATGCTGTTCAAACAAATGAGCCAGTAAGATAACACGAAATGCATGACTTGCAAAGTCAACTTACCCATAAGGAAAGCGTCGAGGTGCAATTGGAGAACCATTGGCTAGCATTTCTGTTCGGTAGGATTTGCACGGTCTGGTGTCCACTCGCTTCCTTGGAGGGTCTGCTGCTTAAACATCGAAACACGAGAAGTCAATGACAATGTCACGGACAAGGACATGCTATGCCCGGGAGTGCTTCTGCTAA
The DNA here is from genome assembly GCA_018231625.1 of Papilio phestus. Taxonomy (NCBI): domain Eukaryota; kingdom Metazoa; phylum Arthropoda; class Insecta; order Lepidoptera; family Papilionidae; genus Papilio; species Papilio phestus. The sequence goes on from DVQH01000095.1 coordinate 38,324, forward strand.
TGAGCATGACAGCACATGACTCACTCTGCTCTAGGTACCGCGGTGGGCACGGCAAAAGACCAACTCATTTTACCTGATTCTGATCGATTCCTGATAATGCACTCGGTCTCGTCCTCGTAGCACGGCTTGCGACGCTTACGGTCCACCAGGAGAAAATATATCACCTTTTCCGTGTTGTGACTATTATTAATAACATAAAAAACATGTGTCAGTTAGCGTCACTCGGACCACTATATGAAGCTGCCAAGAGACAAAAAAGGTGCTCTTGGCAAGAAGTGCCGATAATTGAAAATTATAACAAATGCGAACAAGCTCGATGGTATGTGATGGTGTGTCACTTACTTGGGACCAAGTAGCTCTCGTAAAAGCTTTTCCCTGTCTTTAAAGCATCCTAGAGAAGTCATATTGTTCAGCACGTCCGGATCAAGATCCTCCACGGTAGAAACGATGTGAGTCTAAGAGAGGAGACACAATTTGCTTAAATAGACGTGGCAACGAGGCAAATCAAAGTTGAGCCACCCCACTTTCATCCGTCCTCGCATTCCTTGGCCCAAGTGATACAGTTTGTTAACTAACGAGACGTGTCAACAATCACATCATCACTCACTATTTGCTCACCTCCTCCACTACCATCAAATCTAATTAGAATAAGAAGGGGAAGACATGGCAAACAATTACATCAGCAAAACACTTCATTTAGCCCAAGTCTACCTATTCTAATGAGTTTGGATGCGGTTCTATCGCACCAGTCCCCAGGCACCTTTATGTTTTTCAATTGGATCGACCGATTTCTTAAAATAATCAAGTGTGAGGTTTATAAATAGAGAAGTGTTGGAACGAAGCCGGCACCAAGTGCCCAGCCCAACGCCACCGGGCGTTATATAGTTGGCGAAGGGCGCGGACCGATGGCAGCGTAACGTGCTTTGCATCGCACCCGATCTATCGTACTATTATCACTGGCTCATCTCGAACCAATATGAGGCTTTAATAACTTCATCCCTTAATGGTGAGTGGACAGTGTGCTAGGACTCGAGGTGTGCCACCACCACCACAACTGGCCACTGAGAATGGCTATTGATATGCATGCATGTCGATGGTGACTTGGCGCTAGGCATATTTGCACTTGCTCACTCTACCAATTTGGTGTGCAAGCAATAATGTACTGCAATGCCAGCTTGTCTCGCTTCAACACTCCAAACGAACAAGCAGCCATTTGTTCACCAAGCGCAACAATAGACATAAATTATGGTTATTCTCTCAATTTGATTTGGAGCAAATGTCCTTGCTGGGCACGTTTGGTTACACCGAGCGCGGTAAGTCACTCCGCGTGCAGTGACCAAGTTGGCTTGACACCAAGCAATTTCGTGCCACCCTCACTTTATATGCATTTGCATCACAATTCACAATGCTAGTAGATTCATAAATTAAAAATAAAAAATATTTTCATATGTCAAGAGCGATGGAGAGCGCACCGTTTGCAATCGAATGCCACTGTGTGTAACTAATGAAGGGGCAAAAGATGTGCAGTGACTAAGGCGGAACATCCCACTCGTCTGGCGCCTAGATTGACTGCTGCTGATGCTACTCTAATCTTCTGAGTAAACAGCATTGTGCAGGGTGACTGTGGCCAGTGTCAATCAAAAAGATCCGAGCTTGCCTACTCGGCACCCGATTTGAAATACCATACCATGTAACACTTGAATTGTATTCTAACACACAACGAGAGAGGCACATATTTGAATTGGAGAGGAGTAATGCGAGTGAATTCCTCACTTTCATCCATTTCCCAATAGTTATCCAGATGTACACTTCAATCATGTGGACTTACCTGCACAACTTCTCGCATTGGCAGTTCAAGTTCAAGCTCATTCTTACTGCCACTGAAAGAAAAAAGGTTACTAGTGAGTGATAGTTTGTGGCAGAAAATGCAATCTAGTGGTGGTCTAACAACGCGCTCAAACGAGCTTGTTGACAGGCCAGCAGTAAAAGTGTGATGGTTACATTGACAACTTACGCAGTCACCCACGGGTGTCGAATCACCTCGGCTAGCTGCAAAGAAACCAAAATTACTGCTTAGTGACTAATGCAAGGCAATTGCTTTAGTGTGTTAATTAGTTTCGGAAGACCTTATTCGGCGTGTGGGGCTCATTTCGAAGCGATTGAGTGCATTTGGGATCTGTCACAAACATACAGTACTGGATGGAAAGGTGCCACCAATCCGGATTACCCGAGAGACCGGTTTGGTAAGCCTCAGCAAACCATGAGGCAAGGCCAACACTCTACCACTGATCCACGTTTTCCGTTTGGATTGCTCACATTTAGAGTGAGATCGATTTGGAGCAATTTCAAATTGAAAAAAACAATTTGATAAATGATTTCCATGCTACAATGACTGCATTGGTGTGCACTTTGCCACTGCCAGATGCTTAGCCAACAAAATTTTAAAGTCAACCCGATTAGGAGAAAATTCAAAACAAGTAATATAAGAGTGCGAGAAGGAAAAAAGAAATCGATTGCCACTGGCTAGTGCAGTGACCAGCTGCAATGGGTGACAGGAGATCTTCTAACTAGGCAAGGGCACCATGCTCACTAGAAATGGTTGACATCGCTCCTCTCGGCACCCGAGCACCACGCTTCGAGTGGCACATTAAAATTCCTTCTAGTCACATTGTCTTTCTGCTCAGCTAGACCAGTAGTGGACATTTGACTCATTTAAATTCTTTTCACTGTTTAATCACACCGACACAGTAGGAAGAATCAAATTGTGTACTGTCTGGGTGTGAATGGTGCAGATTAGAGTTGGGTGGCAGGGTCAATTTACTGCAATCACTTGACCCGTCAATGAGCAGTAACAATAGGAGAGAGTGCGAGCAGAGGACCAATACTGACACCTACCGTAATGCGCTTGTTGGCGTTCACTTCAATCATCCGACGCAGCAGATCCTGACATTCGGGAGGCACAAAATGTGGAATGTGAAATGTTCCACGTTTCACTTTTTCAAGCAGTTGTCGTAGATTATCATCATCGAAAGGTAAGGCACCCTGTGGTGAGATCATGAAATATTCATCTGACAATCTTTGCTTCCGTTGGAGCTTACCACAAGAAGAGCATAGAGAATGACACCAACCGACCAGACATCTGACGAGAAGCACAGCAAAGCAAGGGAAGGTTAGTTGGGGGCGGGGTGGCTTATTTGCATAGCGACCTAACTCTAACTCACCTGCTTGTCGACCATCATACTTTTCGCCCTGGATCACCATCAGAGAGAGAGAGAGAGAGAGAGAGAGAGAGAGAGAGAGAGAGCGTTGGTTAGCAAGAAGCTATGCAGTTCCACTACGGGTTGTTCTCAACACTGAGAATTGAGCCAATTAGTGCAAGGGCACTGCCCGTTCCTTGGTGCCCTCACTGACATGAGGCCATTAGGGGCCAGATTTAGTGCCATCGTCAAGCAGGCAGGCAACATGATACCACACTCAATCCTAATTAATCGGACTCACTTGATAGCAACACCGGCATATGGTAGTACAGACTTTGGTGCAGTTTGGCCAGTGTCTAGCCTGCAAAACTGCACTAACAATTCTTACAAAGTACTAACTGATAATCAAGAAATGATTTGAAATGAAATGCCGTGCAAAAGAAGCCGCGATCGCACGATCCTAACAAAACATAGTATCTAGATAGTAACGATAATTGAAAAATTACTACCACAATGATTGGAGCTAAAATTTTTTCTCCTCGTAGTTATATAGAGTGTGGGTACCCAGCAGGCGGCAATGCATTGAACCGCCGCTATCCCGACTAATTCGAGCATCGTAATCTCACCCTAATGATCTCCGGCGATGCATAGTGCGGGCTTCCGCAAGAAGTCTCTAGCATGGAGCCATCCATCTGGAGGGAGGCCATTCCAAAGTCAGCTATCTTTATGTTATTCTTGTCGTCCAGCAATAAGTTCTCTGGTTTCAAATCGCGATGGCTACATAATGTGATATTAACGAGCAGATTAGTGATGAGTAAATGAGAGGATATGACAAATCGAGACGTACCAGATCGAGTGACTGTGACAGAAGTCGAGTGCCGACACAATCTGGCGAAAAAATCGTCTCGCCTCTTTGGGTGTGAGTCGACCCTTCTTGACCAAGTAGTCAAATAACTCGCCACCACAAACGTGCTCTAAAATCAAATACCTATGCCAAGAGGTGTAAGTCATCAAATTGTAAAATACAAGGCAAAAATAATACTTACAAGTATTTTTTGTTATCATACACATCATAGAGGCCCAACACGTGAGGATGTTCAATCAACTTCATGATGGCAATTTCGCGTTCAACCTAGGTGAGAAAAACAACAACAATAATATCAGCTCGGTAATGAAACCGCTTCAATTGTTTACCTTCTGGAGTACACTTTCCGACAGTTTCTCTCGATTGACAATCTTGACGGCAACCTTCTTGCCAGAGACGCAGTGCACTCCAAGTTTGACCAGACCTTCAACAAAACAGATTGCGACGTGATCAGTGAGACGATGCACAGAGGTGGGACTAGCGCCCCACGGGTAATGAACCAGTCCAAGCAAGAACAACATGCCACGCAGCAACAAAGCTTTGCCGGATAAATCAAGCCAAATTATTGATAGCAAGTCGGGTCATGTTAATAGCAACAATACGTGTTTGGCAGGCCAATAGCTTTGAAGCTGGCGTAGAAGATGGAGTCGCACAACTGGAGTCACGTCAGACGATCTGTCGACAGTGCCAAACCAGCGAGCGAGTCGACTTCCTTGTCCACTAGCATACCCTCAGATTTGCCATGCTCAGCTTACTTTTAATCTTACCCATGCATATTTGCGCATCTCACAATAAAATGGATTTACATTCTTTAAGTATTTATGAGCTTGTTTCATTTCATTAGATATTTATTAAAGTTATAGAACTCTTATAGTTGATCTTGTATGTGTTTTTAATGGTCGACAATGAGAACACCAAAAAGATTAAAAGTTCATATGTTACATAAACGTATAATGCCAAATAACTAAACAAGTCTGACCTCCACCAGTCAAGCAGTAATCATAGATTTCATCGGCCAACCTTTGTCAATAATTCATTAACCTGAGGCGCCATAGTAAGCAAAACGATTGTTTGATCTGAATCGATCGTCTCAAGAAATAGCCAATAAAGCACTTATCGGTACTATAGCCCTTTTTGTGCTGACTCAGACATTGTGCGCCAAATTTTTAAAATCGATAGCTTGCAGATGTAATTAGCATTAAACAAAATGGCAAACTTATTTACGGTATTGCAAGTGCAACAACTATTTGGTGTGAGAAGAAATTACACCTATCTACATTGGTTTGCTTGTGGTTAGTGGGTGACCAAAGACACCAGTTAGGCTTTGATGAAGCACAGTTGTCTGCGTCTAGCGTAGTGTTTTCATCCGTTAGTTTCACAATCGATCCACAGTACACAAATACACTCTGGTCAGTGACGCAGAGACGCTCAAATGCGCGTAGTGAGTCATTAATTAGCAGCCAAGCGGAGTGTCACCGTGGCAGAGGGTGGTGGTGAGTGAGTGCCACAAGTGCTGTGTGCATTGCAGAGTGGCTCATCGCACCCGTCGCGCCCAAATGGACAGTGGGCAGTGTAGTCGCACGTCTCTCGGCAAACCAGTTAATGTAGCAAGCATATTAGCCACAGTGCTTCAGGGACAAGCCAGTCAATGAGACCCACTCTGAAGCACATCAAGCCACTTTTGTCCACTTGGCTCACTAGACAATCATTTCTACTATGCTACTACATTTTATTTTACACATTATGTTATGCAGGCAATTATTTTTTGTAAACTTTGTTGTTGAAATACTATATTATACAGCTACACATTAAAACAATTCTAGCAACTCTTTTAAATCAAACAAAACAAATGGAAAAGAATTGAAACAACAGAAATGGCGATAAGATTGGCATTGGTCACACTAGTGCCAATGCGAGTGACGAGTGGCAAAGCAATGCATTGCAGTGAAGCCTATCTCGCAGGACAGACCCACTACAGCTGGCATTGTGTCAAGCCGGCAAGCTAGTCTCGTCTGCTTGGCTTTATTTACCCAGAAAGACAGGCATTTGATAGATTCTCGAAGCCAAACAAAGCTAGGTTTGGGCACTGGGAGTGTCAGGCGGTGACAAGGTCTAGTGGACAAAGGCACGTTGCGGGACTGGTTCCAGCTACTGCCGCACCCGAATGGCACTGATGCGACCGATCGCTACACCGAGAGTGGCGTGCCGACAATAAAAGTCTCTGGGTTGTGTTTTATCTGTAACTACCAAATAGCCTGTTTAGTCTCAATAAAACTAACCGACCAAGCCATTTGAGTGAATGAATGGACATGGACAAGAAGTGGACTCACAAGACAAGCTTGCCCTTGGTGGCACTGCTTGACACAATGCACCCAACAATTCTTTCTGTCGCCGACATAAGCACCGTGCTCCAATTATGAATTGTTTTAATTCGATTACAAAACAGGAGCTTGGAATTGGAAGAAGCCAGTCTGTGAATTATTAACACACACATGCAATGTTGGTTTATTGTTGAGTGCACAAGACGTATGTCGTCATGTCGAACGAATGGCGTTGCTTTGCACCACGGCCAACCTGACTCACTCTTCACAAACCAATGAATTATAATTCCATTTATCTCTACACAGCACTTGCATCTTAATAGCAAATTGAAACTCCACTGGGAAATTGTTTAGTTATAAATTTAAGTCAATCGAAGCACGACCAAGACATGAAGTAAAGCAATAGTATAAATTGCGACATTGAGCTCAGCTCAGTACACTTTGCTTGGGCGCATCAATTATTGATTGAGCCGGCAAATGGCATCTTAATTAAATGGCACCAATCTCTGTGCAGTGATATATGTTTATTTACTATAGTGATGAAGAAACACCAACCTAAACCAATCACGTCTCTATTGACCTAAAGTTTAATTTTGTTATTATATGTAAGATTTAAGATATTCATGTCATTTTCTTAATCTTAGCGCCAGATATCAGGCAGGTTATTTTTCAAGTTTCTTCGTCTCACATGGGATCATGGCCAATCACTGGACACGTAAGCTCATTCAACATTAATCATTGCTAGTGTCGCACTATCGGCATTCTCCACTCTACTCAACACTAGTCGACAGTCGATCGTTCCTTTAGGGCACAATTTGTTCTCTCTCTTTCTGTCGATATTGATCTTGACATAGCAGTGACCACGCCAAGATGGTTTAGAGCCATTTCATCTGTCTCATTTTTAATCCCGTGTGAGATTGAAAAGGACAACAAAGCAGCTGACACGGACGCACTAGTACTGTTGCACTGGTCATATCACTTACGGATCAATGTGAATGGAGAGTGATTAAATTAGAACTGACATTTTCATGTTTACTGACTGGTGTGCTTAGTGTTGCAGGCAAGAGTGCGGTCTGTATGTAAATCGGTGACAAGTGTCATTTTGTCCCGAGATGTTTGCAACTTATAATCTAATTACATTCAATTGTAATGAGCCGGCATTTTTGCTGTGCTATTCAAATAAAAACATCCTACTAAATTTGAGTGAATTGAATTAAAAATTGAACTACGAATTGGTCATTTAGTCATTGTGGGCGGAGAAAGTCGAGGAAGAGTTAGTGAGAAATAGGGAAAGAGAGAGAAAGAATTGCCGCCCGAGAGGATGCTATGCCTTAACTGAATTATCCTTTGGTGTAGGCACCAGTGGTGCCTCTGTCCAGTGGTTGCTAATTGGATTTGATACTGGCCAAAGTTGTCTTTCACTAGCCATGTTTGCAGTGACCACGTCTCATTAGGATAAACTGGTGAGCACTTTTCCAGCGCTCTTCCACGCGATCTTTGTCTTTCAATTCGCCTCGAGCGCACAGACGGGCCAAAACAAAACGATGGTCAATTCAATTAGAAATAGTGCTGCTTTGGGAAAAGAGTGGCCATGGTTGGACGTGCTCTGTCTTTGGCACTAAATCACCACCAATACCAAACTTGAGCAAAGTTTGAGGAAGAATAATCTCAATAGCTGACTTATCTCTAGCCGATACTTACCAGTTTGTCCTTTGCCGAGAGTTTTTTCGAGTCGGTAAGGACCCACGTATTGGTAACCGTGATGGTGGTCTTGACTGCTGGCATCTCTCGACGACATTCTGTCAGCCGGTGGTAATGGGGAATTGCACTAGGAACACATGGCACAAACAAGTCGCACGTCGATCACTCAATTCGACGGTGCCGCATTGTGGACGAGAAATCCACAACAAAGTTATTCCCAAAATAAACTTAGTAAACTTTATTTAATGGTGTAAATTGTAATTAAAGACAAGAAGCCAGTAGTAAGTAGAATTATGATGAAGCACCTAATCGGATAAACGTGAATACCAATGGAGAGAAGAAATAACTTGGAAAGATCAAATGGCGTAGTGACTAGTTGGCACTGGAAGTCATCCTCCCACAAAGACCCGGCAATACGGAAGGTCAGCTAGTGAGATGTGGACCGGCATGGAAGCACGATTCTGTAAGCAGACATCCTTGACGAGATGTTGTGTGTGTGTGTATGTGTGCAAACCGCGTTGCTGCTCACTCGATCCACTCACTGGAGCGCGACTGAGACCAAGAGAGTGTAAGAGTGTAAGTGTGAGAGTGGAGGGTAACCCAACACTATGCGTACACAACAGAGCACATGAAACTATTGGCGGGTAACACACTAGCCGGACTGGCTCCATTGGCTCCGTTTACATGAAGAAAAAGAAAGTGGCATTTATGCCAGAAACTGGCATTCGAACACGAAACTAATTTCTAGCATAAGTGCCAAAAAGTGGCATAAATCTTAATTAATTAGAAAAAACGTTGGTGACTAACAATAAAACAATAATAAATACAATAAAACTAGAACAATAACTATAGAAACTATAAAATCCAGCTCAAGTAAGGT
>DVQH01000096.1:0-27500 GCA_018231625.1 Papilio phestus
TTCAATTTGAGTTTTCGGGTATGATCAGCATCCTCAGTAATCTCAATGATCTCTTGAGGTGTAACTTCGATCGATGTGATATCGAAACTATCCAAAGCACCTTCAGTTAGTGCAGATGGAGTTTTAGGTTTCTTCAATTTGAGTTTGCGGATATGATCCGCTTCTTCAACAATTTCAATGATCTCTTCAGGTGTAACTTCGATCGCAGTGATATCGAAACTATCCAAAGCACCTTCAGTTAGTGCAGATGGAGTTTTGGGTTTCTTCAATTTGAGTTTTCGGGTATGATCAGCATCCTCAGTAATCTCAATGATCTCTTGAGGTGTGACTTCGATTGATGTGATATCGAAACTATCCAAAGCACCTTCGGTCAGTGCTGATGGAGTTTTAGGTTTCTTCAATACCATTTTTCGATCCGTTAACTTTTTTGGTTTTTCGCTACTAATCTTATCAATATTTTCAATCATTTCTTTTTCTTCCCATTGTTCAATATCTTCTTGAGAAATACTTTTTGTTTTCGTTTGCTCATTCTCGTTTGTTAGTAGGGTTAGAGGGGGTAGAGCAGCATGCATTTGGATTATATTGTTATTTTTATCTATTTGAACTATTTTGTCTCCCTTTTGTGTAATCACTAATCTATCTTCGCAAATCATTACCTTTTCATCCAACTCCGAAGTCTCTTGCACCTAAATGTACACATTTTACATGTTAGTTTGTTATATTATCATAACGCTCACCTTTATTTGATCCGTTTGTTTTTTTGATTTCCGAATTTTCATTATTTTCGGTTTACAATCATCTTCAATGTCCACTTTAATTTTATCCTGCCCTACTTCTTCTTTTTTCCTTTTGATTTTAATAACTTTTTTGATTACTTTTTCCTCCTTGAAACTCCTCTCTTCCTCCTTTCTGCCAATTTTGACCTCAGCAATCGAGATGGCTTCTCCCATGAAGGAGAAGATCCTGGCACGGTACTCGCCTTGGTCATCTCTGTCCATTTTCCGAATTCGCAACACCGACTCCATGTGTTTGTGCTCGATCCTTCGGTGGTGATCATCGCGAATGATTCGTCCATTGTGGTACCAGATTATTTTTGGTTTCGGCGAACCAATGTATTTCACTCGGTACTCAAAATTCTCCTCGCCCTCGGTTATTTGCTTGTTTCGCAGTGTCTCTACAAAGTCGGGTGCTACAAATTGTTGCCAATAGTCTTCACTCACTTCATTGTCTGCCAATTTGTAATGTTGCGAGAAAATGGTTAATGTTAATTTCTATCTCGAGTTTGTTTGCTTACTTAAAAATAGAATTTTGTCATATCCGAATTTTTAGAAACTAGTTCCAATTTAGATTTCATTTTTGAATTTTAAAAAAATTCTGATTTCTGGATTCTGTAGATATTTGTGAAATTTTTTGAATATACTTAGAAATTCAGCATATTTTTAGAAAAAACATTTTTCTTAGTATAAGCAAAATCTTTTTGTTAGTTGATTTTGTAGTAAAAATTGTATTTAAAAAAGTTGTTCGAAAACGGTAAAAATATTTTTTGTAATATCACAAAAATATTCATTATATATTACAAAAAACATATTTAGCAACATTATTTTCTTATTATTTTAGAAATATTTTTTGTGATATTTAAAAAATTATTTTTATTTATTTAAAAAGATTTTTTTACTACACCGCTAACCTATAATTTATTGCTAGTTACTGGCAAATACAGTGATATGACAAAATTCGATTTTTCTATATGCCTCAGCCTACCTTGCACCCGAATGTTGGCCTTCACCTCTTTGGCACCGTGTTCGTTCTCAGCCACACACCGAATTTCGCCTTCATCGTCCTTGTATACGTCAAAGATCGTCAGCTGAGACCACCCGATTTCGGCAATGTTTCTAATCTTAAAATTTCTCGATTCCTTGATTAACCTCTTCCCATGAAACCAGTGCACCGTAGGCGCGGGATTTCCTCTGACTTCTACTTCCAACACTAATATCTCCCCTTCCATCACATCTTGGTCGGTTAGCGCTTTCACAAACACTGGCGCTTCACCTATGTTGAAGAATTAGAAAGCAACAATTAAAAAAATTGTACATTCAAAATGGGATGCTCTGGATTTTAAAATCTTATTTTATTATCATTACTCATCATCTTAAATTGATTAGTATAAAATAAAAAAAATACATATAATATAAGTGATAATATTAGATTATGAGTATTTAGAGTATGGATGTATTTTCTATTTGAATCTAAGGGTACTAAATGACTCGAATTTCGGCTAGTTTTAGACCGTAATAGAATTGCTTCACAAGCTCCGTTTGGATACCTTTGATCTTAACGTTCACCGAGGACGATTTGACGCCGTTGCGATTGATGGCTCTGGCGGTGTACTTGCCCGAATCAAACCACTGCGACTTGTCGATAATCAACTTGCTTCGAACTTCTATTGTTTTTTCTTCCTGATCCTCATTCACCGTGGTCACTTCTTCAATGGTTACATTGCGCGTTTCTTTCAACTTTCTTTTCTCAAAGTACCAATAAATCTTAGGCCGTGGGTAGCCTTGTACCACCGTTTCAAGTTCTATTGGCTCTCCTTCCACCACATTCAACGGTTTCAAGTTTATCTTGAAATGCGGCGATTTTTCTAGCATAGCTGTGATCACTTCTTTCACCTCTTCTTCTTTGATTACAGTGGTTGTTTCTAGTTTTAATCGAAATATAATTTGTTTAGACTACTGCCAAACACCACAATTAAAACTTACTTTCGATAGTGACAGTACATATGCTTTGACAATGTCCAACTTGATTTTTAGCCACGCATTTGTACTCGCCTTGATCATCTAGTGTGGCTTGGCGAATCACCAGTGAACATGATATTTCATCTTGTGTCGCCTGGCAAGGAATTAATAATTGAATTGAATTGATGCACAAACATTCAATCATACCTGAATGTCCCTTGATTGCTGAATGGGTTGTCCGTCTTTGTACCAAGTGACTTTTGGCGTTGGAGAGCCAGAAAGAGTACTAGTCAGGATTAAAGGTGTTCCTTCTTCTACCTTGGTATCGTCTATCTTTGATAATACTGGTTCTTCATAACTTTCCGCTATTAAATGTAAATTTTTTAATTATTGGCTCTCTATCTAATTGCAAGTCTCTTACATATAACACGCAGACGTGCAGAAGTAGAAGCCTTGTTAATACAGCAACGATAAATGCCTTCATCTTCAGCGAAAGCTTCATAAATGCGCAACGTATGACAGTCTCGCTCCGATGTCATTCGAAAGTATCGCGATTGTTTGATTATCTCGTCATCTTTGAACCAGGTCACTTCTGTTTCAAAAAAGACATTAACTTAGTTCAAAGTTCCCATGTGCCAGTGGCTCATTACCTTGGTTTCCGATGATAATGCACTTGAACACCGCCGGTTGTCCTTCTTTCACGGTGATGTCTTTCAGTTTTTCAATGACCTTTGGCTCGGCCTCCTCCACAGCTTTTACAGCTGTTTGTGGTGTTTCTTCCACAATGATCTGAGCCGTGCAACGAGCTTCCCCGACACTGTTGATCGCGACACATTCGTACGAACCCGAATCGGCTACGGTCACTTCAAGTACCACTAGAGTGAATTGATCTTCATGTTCCACGATTCGGTGCTTATTGTCCTCTTGAACTCGAGCACCGTTTTTGAGCCAAAACACATTCAGTGGTCGTGAGCCATTGATTTTCGAATCCAAGGTGATCACCGATCCAACGTAGGTACGAATACATTGAATGGTTTTGGTGAAGCTAGGCGGAATTCTGTCACTATCTTTCTTCATTTCTGTAATATTAAAAACATCATATCTTATTCATAAAATTCAATAATTTGATAAATCAATTTACCTTCAACAATAAGATTCGCAGAGCATTTAGCACTGCCTGCATCGTTTTCCACGACCACACTAAATATTCCGGAATCTTCCAGATAGACTTCTTGAATAATTAAGGTTGTCTTGCTTTCAATTGTTATTATCTAAATCATACAACATTAAATTAGATTTCAAACGTGGATAACTATAAAAGCATACCTTGATATCATCTGAACTTTTAATTTCAAAATTCTCTCTGTACCAAGTTATTTTTGGTTCCGGTTTAGCAACAAATTCGCATTCGAATCTAGCCTCTTTTCGCTCATAAGCACGACATGGCTGGATCTTTCGGGTAAATCGAGGCGCTATCTGTTGTGGAGGAGCAACCCCAAACACCTTGCGCTCAGTAGTGGCACTTTTGTGTTCTTGTTCCAGAGTTTTCACATCCTTCACTTTGCGTGTGATTTCTGTGTCACCAGTTCGTTCTTTCTGAATCTGTCTCTCTTCGGTTGAGGTAACTTCTTTGCCATGAACTACCGACTCCACTGGTAAGGGCTCTTGTTTCATAGTACTCGTTTTAATCTGAGTGTCCTGTTGCAATTCACTTTGCGTCACAGTGAAAGCAGTGGTTACTGGCTCTTCCTTTTTCACTTTGGGCGTTGAGATGATTTTGATTTTGCTCGCAGTCTTACTCTCCACAGGCTTATTCTCATCCACACAAAAGGTGGCATCAGCCTTAACGGGCACATATGACACGAGGTGCTCGCGTATTTTCACCCGATCCCCATCACCAGACTGCTCAGTGTACCACACTATTTCTTCATCTTTGCCTTTAATTCGTTCTTCAAACACATTACTCATTTCGAGTTCTTTGCGTTCTTGTTGATATTTGCCAATGCTATCGTCATAATAGGCTAAACAAGAATTTTTATTATTATTTATTATTGTAAGTTAATATAGGACTTACTCCTTGGTGAATGCTTCAAGATTGTTCGATAGTCCGCATTCTTAGGTCTCACTTCCAATGTTGTTGAGACATAAGCCTCTCCGAGAGCATTTTTAGCAAAAACTTCAAGCTTTCCATTATCGCATTGTTTAGTCTTGGGAATTTCTAGAAGATGAATGCCGTCATAGCGGATCTTGTAACGAGAGCCTTGCACGATAGTATTGCCATTCAACACCCATATGACTCGCGGCTTCGGGTAGCCAATGATGCGACAAGAGAAACGAGCCACTTGGCCTTCTAGCACTACTAATGGCTCAGGATTTTGCACAAACACAGGCGGTGCGTTCTCTTGCTTCTCCGCTATTTCTTCCGGTCGTCGATATTCGGCTTCCATTTCGGCAATTTTGCTAATAGCTCCGGACATTTCTTTGGGTAATTGTGTTCGAAAATCAAGTATTGGTTTGGGTTTAACTTCTACTTGGGATGATACTTGATCTTCACCTCGAGGAGATTTGGCCACACAAGTGTAAAGTCCAGAATCCTAAAGATTAGATTGATTAAATATGACTATATGAATAAATCCATAAATGTAACCAAACATATTACCTCAGTGTCAGCCGAAATAATATCGAGTGAAACATAGCCAAAGTCATTGATGGTTTTATGCCGATGCCCAGACCGAAGTGTTTGTCCGTTATGCAACCATTCGACAGAAAGCTCACCATCGCCAAACGGTTCCACTTTAGTCTCAAAATGAATGTTGTCGCCTTCATTGATAGTCACTGGTGTAGGGATAGAAGCTAAGAAACGGGGAGGTGTAAATTGTTTCTCCTCAGCAATCTTGGGTTGAAATTGACTGTCAAGTATAATACTAGTTTTTGCTTTAACGTTTAGTTTAAATTCAAACGATTGACTTCCAGCCTTGTTTGTGGCCACACATTTGTAAACTCCCGAATCACGATCAAAGAGCCAGTCAATGTCGAGCACAACAATGCCAAAATCGTTGATAGTATGAATGCGAGAACCGGTGGTTAGCTGTGTTTCATTTTGGTACCACTCGATTGAGAGGTGTGGATCGTTAGATGGCTCAATGCAACACTCAATGTGAAGCGATTCACCTTCCATGCGCTCAATCACCGAATCGATGGAACCCTTGAAAGTGGGCTGACCCAAAACCGGCTCCTGTTCAGCGGGCCGCAAGTAGACTTGATTAATTCGTCTTTCCAAGAGTTGAATATTTTCGCTATGCTCAACTGGCAGCTGTGAGTCGAGTATTATGGTCTTGGCGTCTTCAATGTTCACCTGACACGAAATAGAATCTTGTCCATATTGGTTGGTGGCTCTACACTCATAGATGCCTGAATCGCGAGCATAAGCTTCAATTATCTCCAAGACAACATATCCAAAATCACTGATTGTTCGAAAACGCGAACCAGTTGTGAAAGGTTTTCCATTGATGAACCATTCCACTTTCATTGTAGGATCGCCAATCGGAATAAGTCTAGATTCTAGATGAACAAATTCATTTTCTTTTAAATTGATATCGTACAGCTGATCAATAAACTTTGGCATTTGTTGCAGATTTGAATCAACTAAGTCTCTTTTGTCGAAACGTGAAATATTGGGCAAGATTTGGCTGTCGAGAATAATAGTTCGGCTGTCTTGGCAAGTGATAGTACTAGAAAGAACAGCTTCACCGGAAAGATTGTTGGCACGTACCGTGTAGAGACCACTGTCTTCGTGGTACACTGGACTAATCTCGAGAATGACAAAACCAAACTCAGAGATTGTTCGTATTCGGTTGCTGGCGCGAAGTGGACAGTTGTCTTTGAACCACTCCACTGTGAGATTTGGATCCGAAGATGGACTCACACGAGTCTCGAGGTGGACACACTCGCCTTCCTTGAGATTTACCACATCTTGCAAAGGTCTATCGAATCGAGGTGATTCGTAGTAAACCTCTTCTCGCAAAATCTCTCTTGTCATTGTCTGGTTTGTAATTCGGTCAATGTAATTCAAACTTTCTACCGTTTCGACAGGCAAATTCGATGAAGTAATTATTTTTTCTTTAGCTATATTAAACACACAAATATGATATAAGCTCGATAAATAAGTCACAAACACTTACCTCGGCAAACAATTGTGGTTTTAATAGAGTCAGCTCCACTATCGTTTTTAGCGACAATCTCATAGAGTCCACTATCCTCTTCGTAGCAACAGGTGATGTCCAGAATGACAAAACCAAATTCATTGATAGTGCGAAATCGTTCACTAGCAATGATGGGCTGTCCATTGCGCAGCCACTCTACCTCCAACGTCTCATCGTAGGACTCGAGTTGGCTTTCCAGATGCACACCTTGCCCTTCGACCACTTCAATTCGTTCCACCAGTTTGCGCACAAATCTTGGAACCCTCTGACTTTGTTGTGGCATATCAGGTGCGACACCATAATATTTAGTTCTTTCAAGTTGCTGAATAGACTGCATGCTTTGCTGATGCAGCGGTCGTTGCTCAATGTTGGCAGTGGGCACACACTCCAGACGAAAAGTGCAACTGTCCGACCCGTGGTTGTTGCGTGCCAACACCGAGTACTCTCCAGTGTCGCTTGGCTCGATTCGAGAGATTTCGAAGATTACAAAACCAAAATCGGCAGTGGTGTTGATGCGGGAGCTCGGTCGTAGAGGCTGTCCGTTGTGAAACCACTCTATCGACATGCTCGAATCAATCGGTGTTACAATATTTTCCGCATGGATGCTCTCTCCTTCTACCGCGCGAATATTCTGAAACGGATAGTGAAAACGCGGTTTTTCTGAAATCTCTTTGCTCATCATCTCCACTTCAAAAGTGTGCTGTGAAAAGCCCTTGCTATTCTTAGCCACACAGGTGTAAGTACCACAATCCTTCGGTGCCATATCGATAATTTCGAGAACAGCATAACCAAAAGAATAGATGGTGGTAATTCGGTTACTTGCTTGTAAAAGTTCTTCATTGTGGTACCACTCGACAAGCATAGTAGAGTCGTTGAATGGGTCAACTTTGACTTCAATGTGCAAATTGGTGCCCTCGGCCACGGGAATGCGATACCCACTGAGTGGTGTGATCGAGGGTAATTCATATATTTCTTCAGTTGTTTCTGCAAAGATAGATTCCTCCACTATGTTCGAAGTGGGATTCACACATACTTCGGTTGTAGTAAATGCTTCTCCACTTTTTGTTGAAACTCTGTTTAAAATAAATAGAATTAGATAGTTGTGACAATTATTGAAAACATACCGGCACTTGTAAACACCCGAATCTTTGCTCATCAAGTCTTGAATACGCATCTCAATATGTCCGAGATTTCCCTGTTGGGTTATACGAGAAGAACTACTAAGAGGACTTCCGTTAAAGAACCATTCGATCTTTTCAGTGGGGTCGTCGTGAGGAGTGTAGCTACACTGTAGAGTGACACTATCACCCTCGTTGAGAGTGTGTTTAGTGTGCAGTGGCTTGATGAAACGAGGCACGTCATGCAGTGGTTCAGAACCTAGCTGGCATGAAGCACTTGAACTTAGCATGCTTTGGTCGACTTTCTGTATAGCTTGTAGTCCTTTCACGCCATGAGGGTGGCTAGTAGAGGCTTCGATCGTTCCCACGGGACGCACTTTCATCGAAGCAGTCGACATCGCCTCGCCCATATCATTGTTGATCTTGACACAGTAAATACCCGCATCAGTTGGCTTCACACAATTGATCTCCAAACGAACGTAGCCAAATTCATGCGTCACCAAGAATCGATTGCCAACTTCGATCTCTTTGCTGTTGTGTAGCACAGTGAACTCCATTCGTGGATCGTTGGCAGGTTCCACAGTGCACTCAAACGTTGCATTTTCTTCCTCATACAACTCGATACTTTGAATGTGCGATTTGAAATAAGGAATAGTAGTGGTAGGCAGTTGTGTACTTTCCATCGGAATTGTTGACTGTGAAGTTTTCACCTCCAGTGACTGTAGCGTTTGTAAGCTCTCAGGAAACAAAGAAGTTGAATCAATTTTAGCCGAATCCTTGACTTTCAAGGAACACGACGCTGTTGTTTCTCCCACTTTGTTGAAAGCCCTGCATAACATGTTTTATTATAGTAACTATATTAAATGCTAAATAGCTTAGTTCATACCTGCATGTGTAGATACCAGAATCTTCTGGTTTGGCATCGGCAATTTGCAATGCAACCAAGCCAAACTCGAAATAAGTGGTGATGCGAGAGCCAAGTTTCATTGACTGGCCATTCTTGTACCACTCAACTGCCAAAGTTTCATCATTGGCTGGCTCAAGCTTAGCATCTAGACGAAGGTGTCCGCCTTCATCTATTACATTGTTACTATTGAAGACTGTGACAAATCGAGGTCCTGCATATTGATTCTCTTCGTTGCTACGGCGTGTATCGTATTTGCCTCGTTCTAGTTCTCGGATTGTTTTGTAGGCCTCAGGATATCGACACTCACTATCGATGGTGGGGAAAGTGTTCACCTTTAGATTGTGCGAAGTGATTGCTTCGCCATAGTTATTGGAGGCTTTCATCATGTAAATTCCTGTGTCTTCTTCCTTAGCCGATGCAATTTCCAAGAAAACATAACCAAAATCATGCGAGGTGGCAATGCGCGAGCTCGAAGGCAGATCTTGACCGTTCTTGAACCACGTGTAAGTCATGGTGGAATCACCCACTGGAGTAACTCGGCACTCCAAACATACACGATCGTTTTCATTGACCTCGTTTGGTCCTCGAAGAGACACTACAAATGCCGGCTTCTCAGTCATTAGAACATGTTCCTCGGGAGCTCGAGAAATTTTGTTACGCTCCAAGTATTGGATGGTGGCTAACGATTCTACGTTAGTTGTTTCCGTAACAATCGTATCTTCATCTGTAAAAACATAATAATGTAATTAATTAAGCAATTAAACTTTGATATATTTTTATCGGTAATAGACAACTTACTTTGAACATGGATCACACACAAAGTGTGCGCTTCACCCAGGCTGTTAGTAGCTTTCACCATGTATGTTCCAGCATCTTTAGCTTCAATCTTGTGGATATCAAGAGAGACAAAGCCAAAGTCGTTGATATGGTGAAATCGAGACCCGCTTTGCAATGGAGCGCCATCCTTAAACCACTCGATCTTGAGTGATGAGTCTCCCACTGGAATGAGCCGACACTCGAGATGGGCATGTGAGCCTTCCTTCAAGTTATACACGTTATGCAGTGGTTTGGTGAAGATTGGTCTCTGATTGGTTCTATCTTCGCTCTCTTGTCGCGAATAGATTGGCCCTCTCTCAAGCACTGCCAACTTTTCCAAAGTCTCTTGATACATGGTGTCTGTTTGAATGGATTTGATTGCTTTTACTTCTATATTAATAGAATCAGAGACCACGCCAAGTCTATTTGATATCTTAAAGGTATAAGTGCCGGCATCTTCAGGGTAAATCGGTTCGATATCAAGCGCAACATAGCCAAAGTCACAAAGTGTCCGGTAGCGGGAACCTGTTTTCAAGGGCTGTCCGTTGTGCAGTATCTCCACTACTAGGTCCGCATCGTTGGTGGGCTCAATCTGGCATTCGATATGTGCCCGATCGCCTTCCACCAATCTAGTAGTACCAATAATCTTGGATACAAATCTTGGTGGTTTTGATGAGACTACCTCTTGTTCGGTTCGCTTGTACACCGATTGTTTTTCAAGAATCTGAATTTTCTCTAATCCTTGCGGATTGATAGTGTCATAGATGATACTCTTTCTTCCAATAACCGAAATGTTGCAAGACGAATCATCCTCGCCTTCCTGGTTGGTTGCCCTGTTAAAATATACAAATGATTAGTTCAATCGAATTATGAAACAGTTTAAACTAGTCTTACTTAACAGTGTAGACACCGGTATCTTCAGGATAAGCATAAAGTATTCTCAATGCGACATATCCAAACTCGTTGATAACGACAAAGCGGTGTCCACTACGCAAAGGTTGGTTATTAAAGTACCATTCGACACTCATCGATGGGTCATTTGCTGGCTCAAGAATGCATTCGAGCAGCACTGATTCACCCTCTTTAATTTCATAGCCACTCTTGAGCCTCTTAGTAAAGACAGGCTTCGTTGTCTGGTAGACATATGTCTCACGTTTCACATAATGCGTCCGTTCGATCTGACGAATTTTTGCCAAACTTTCATCGTGTATGGTAGAGGTGTCGATGGTCTTTCTCTCGAGCACGCGTATGTTGCACGAAATGGAATCTTCACCAAGATCATTACTAGCACGACATTCGTAAAAGCCACTATCCTCGGGGTATGCGTATAGAATGTTGAGTGCCACATAGCCAAAATCATAGAGACTTTGGAAGCGGTGGCCTACTTTGAGTAAAGCACCGTTGATGTACCACTCGACCTTCATAGAAGGATCATTCACGGGACTGATTGTGCTCTCGAAACGTAAAGGCTCTCCTTCGTTGACCACACAATCTCGAAGAGGTACTCCAAATTTGGGCTTGTCAATGATAATGAAGTCTTCTTCAACTTTCTTCTTCTTGTGTGTTCGTTCCAAAGCTTGAATCTTGTCCAAACTGCTAGGTTGGCTAGAAGTGTGTATTACACTTGCTTTGCCTGATACTTCGAGATTAATTTCGGATTCGACCGAGCCCAGGTGGTTTGTGACGCGAACTAGATATTGACCTGAATCTTCAGGAGTTACCTTGAGAATGTCGAGAGCAATGTAGCCAAAGTCAAACAGAGTTCGAAAACGACTGCCCACGGACAAAGGCTGTCCATTGTGAAACCAAGATACAGTCATTGTTTCGTCGCGCACAGGTTCTACCATAGCTTGAAAGTGAGCACACGAGCCCTCTTCTAGGGTAGTGTTTCCCTTCAAGGTTCGAACAAAAACTGGCTTTGTAGCACCGACCATGTCATCTTCAAATTCCTTACGCTTAAAGATTTCTTTGGATTCAAAGGCAGAAATTTTTTCAAGGCTTTCAGGGAAGGTGGAATCAGAGATAATAGTACCAGTAGCAGTGACATTTAAGGTGGTTGAGATGGAAGCCTCTCCGTTGAGATTGACTGCGCGACACGTGTATATACCTGAGTCACTTGGTTGCAATGCTCGAATGTCAAGTGAAACATAACCGAAATTGTTGAAGGTAGAGATACGCGAGCTACATTGGAGAGGGCGTCCGTTGTGGAGCCACTCCACCACAAGACGCTCGTCGCCAACCGGACTCAGTCTGGTTTCAAAGTGAACACACTCATTCTCAACTCGACTCGAGTCACGTAGAGGCTGCAGAAACCTAGGAGGCTCACACACTCTCTCTTCCACTTCGACTCGATGTTGTCTCTTGGTCTCAAGTCGACGAATACTTTCTACGCTCATCTCATTGCGCGAACGTGTGTCCAAATTTGTAGTGGCAATACATCTGAGATTGCAACTTGTCTCGTCGCTTCCATATCGATTGGTGGCTTTCACTGAGTATATTCCAGAGTCTTCCGGATAAACATGAAGTATGTCGAGACACACATAGCCAAAATCACAGATCTCGATAAAACGTGATCCCTTCTGTAGTGGTTGTCCATCTTTGTACCACTGCACGGTTAATTCTGGATCGTCAGTTGGTGTAACATAGCACTCAAAGTGGACTTTCTCATCTTCAATTACTTGAACATCTTTGAGGTTCTTGGAGACTTTGGGCGCCTGGGGAGCTGGAGTCAACTCAAACGAATCAGATCTTGCGCGAGTAGTTCGACTCACGCTAACGACGCGTTCCTCAAAACTCTCACTTTCTTCATAACATATGATAGAAGCAGACATATCCTCACTTCCATGCTGATTCGAAATGCGACATGTGTATATGCCAGAATCATCAACTTGTGTTTTAAGAATTTTTAGCACGACATAGCCAAAGTGATAATAAGGCTGGAATCGATTGCCCACCTTCAATGGCTTGCCTTCAAAGAACCAGTCAATCGTGAGATTCGGATCGGTGGAGGGTTCAACTCGACTCTCCAAACAGGCGGTTTTGCCTTCAGCTATGCTCACATTGTTAAATCGACTGAGAAAAACTGGCTTGTCATAAGTCTCGCCTTCGTCGCCATAGCCTGACTGAGTTGGTTGTGATTGGTAGTAGACACGATCAGTTTCAACCTCACGATACACTTGCTTTTGGTAGCTGGTGGTGGTCATGTCGTGTGTAGTGCTGCCTCTAGGGGGCTGTTGGCCCTCACCCAACTTCACTACAGTGACACTGGCCGCGGACTGTGCCTGGCCAAAGCGATTTCGTGCCACCACTGTGTACTGTCCACTGTCCTCCAGTGTAAGGCTCTGGATTTTCAAAGAAACGCAGCCATAATCAAACTTGCTTTGATGCCGTGGCCCGCTTGGAAGCAGCTGTCTTTGTTGATGGTACCACTCAATTGTCAATGATGGATCGTTGGTGGGCTCAACAAAGGCTTCCATATAGAGATCCTCACCTTCACAGTAGAGCAAAGGCGGAATCTGTAGTGGTATACGAAAGATGGGAGCCAGACCTCCCACCATTTCAGTGGTGGGGGGCACGAATGGCACTGGTGATTTGGTTGAGTGAGGAATCACTACTTTGACATTAGAGCTTGTTTCGCATGAACCTGCTCGATTCTTTACCAAACATTTGTAAACGCCACTATCGGCGTTATTCAACTCGTTAATGCAGATTGAGATAAAACCATTATTGTAAAGAATGTTGATCTTGTGTGTAGAAGAAATCATGTTATTGTCTTTCAATAGATATATTTCCATGCTGGGATCTTCTTTAGGCTCGACAAAAGCTTCCATTCGAACCGATGAGCCAACATCTGATTCAAGGTAACTCGGAAAGTGTTTTCGAACAAAGGGCTTTGGGTAAGTTTGCTCTGCCATCGACTGGTGCAGATATTCTTCTTTCGCATGTTTGCGAGTTTTGCTTTGTTCAAAAAGTTCTTCAGTTGCATAAATTTGTTTGTGTTTTCTCTCGCCATCAGCTTTTTCTAAGTAAAGTGGCAGTGTTAATCAACGGCTTAGAGTGCTTCCATTACTTACCGGTAACCTTTAGGAACGAGGAAGAAGAAGCCTCGCCTTTGGAGTTGGCCACTTTAACAGTGTAAAGACCACTGTCTGCCGTGTGCACTTCTCTGATGCTCAATGAGATGTGACCAAATTGAATCAAGGTACTGATACAATCGTTTACCAACAACGGTTGTCCGTTCCAATACCACTCTACTTTCAAAGCAGGATCATTCACTGGAGTAATTTGCGCTTCGAGCACCACCAGAGAACCTTCGGGGGCCACTAAATTTGACTCAAGAGGCTTTACAAAATTTGGAGCTATTTTCGAATAGCTTTCCTCAACCTCACGCTCAAGTCGATAAAATTCTGAATCCTCAGTTTGCTGAAATCGCTTAATATACTCGGGCATATCTTTTTTGCTTTGCTCTTTGTCTACACATTTAAGAGTGGCACTAGTAACTGCTTCACCTAGTGGATTTCGAGCCTTGCAAGTGATGATGCCCGAGTCTTCCGGTACTACATTCATGATAGTCAAGGCTATGTAACCGTAGCGATTAGTAGTGATAATTCGAGTGTCAGTGCTTGTGTTCAGTAGTCTATCATTAAGATACCATTCAATCACCAGATTAGAGTAATCAAACGAGCTGAGGTGTGCTTCAAAGTGAGCCCTATCGCCTTTCACTATACTGATGTCTCGCAAATGAGTCGCAAAACTTGGCTTCCTAGCATGAACCTCAACTTTAGCGAATTGATCCTCCACTGTTCGAACTTCTTCATAAACTTTTTGAACGTGTCGTAAAGTTACTGTCTCACTGTAGTGACCTTGCTCTGGCTCAATTTTTCTATGAGTTTTGGGTATGTGGAGTTTAATTGGTTCTCCCCTAGGCGGCTGGAAGGTGGACTCAACATTGAGTCTGGCGCGAGTTGCTACCGATCCTGCTTGATTTTGAGCAGTGCATTGGTACCAGCCAGCGTCGTGGGCCTTCAGTCGATTCAAACACAACGACGAAGCACCGTTCTCGTTCTTGACTTCAACCTCGGGTGGGTTTGAGTTGACTTGCATGCCATCCTTCTGCCAGGTGAGTATTGGCGTAGGCATGCCCACTGCTCGGCAGTATAGAACCGTGGACTCACCTTCTCTTGTGTTACTATTCTGAAAGCGTTCCACAAACTTAGGCGGAATCACTTGGGCTTTCTCTGTCACTCGAAGATGGACACTAAATTGTGCTTGGCCACTGGTGTTGCTAGCCACACAACGATAGGTGCCTGTGTCCTCGAGATCAGCCCCCATGATGAGCAAGGCATAATTGCCCTCTTCGTTCACAACTGCTTTAAAGTGTTCCGAGTCTAGAATGTGTTTCTCCCCCTTATACCATTTGACATCTGGCTCGGGTCGGCCACTAACTCGACACTCGAATCGCACAATCTGACCTTCCACAGTGTCAATGTCAGAGGGAATTAGATAGAAATTAGGTTTGATTCCACTCGATGTAACAATTTCCTGGAATTCTCGTGTTGTAGTGGTATGTTCAAATCTAAATAGATATACAACAATTTAATTACAAAGTTGAAGCACAACATCAAACACATTACCTCTTGTAGGATTGTTGATGTTGCAAGTAATTGTAGTTTTCATCGTTGGCATAGTGAACCTTGAGATGAATGGAGAAGACTGACATTCCAAGACGGTTCTCGGTTAGTAAGGTATAGCTAGCTGCATCTTCTGGCAGAAGCATGTGAATGTGCAAAGCCACCACTCCATTCTCGTGGTTCAGTCGGCATCGTTGAGTCTCCACCAAAGGAGTACCGTTTTTGAACCAGTAAATTCGCGGAATAGGATTTCCGGAAACTTTGACCTGAAACGTCAAATCGTCGCCTTCGTAGGCAAAAATATCTCTGGGTTTTTGAACAATTTCAGGAGCTAATTCGACTCCTTCTAATTTTTTCTCAGCGTTCTGATTAAATGTTTCAACACTTGTAAATTTTTGGCACAAATTTTGCTTAAACATCGCATCATGAAGCAAACGATTTTCAAACTCTTCGCAGTTGAAATCCATTTTAGATGTTTGTTTAGATGTCTGAGCTGTGTCAATTGATCTTTGATTTAATTGATACTGGTGTAACTCTTTCGAGGAGTCAAATTGTTTTGTAGAAGAAAGCTCTGCAAGAGTTAAACTTTCAGTTAATAAACTAGAAAGGCCGCAAGTTAAAAGAACACCTACGTTTAAGTCCTTTGCGGATGACGGCAATGATAGATGACTCGCCAGCCACATTAGAAGCAATGCAAATGTAATCGCCATCATCGGCTAAGCTAAAGTCTCGAATTGTAAGCGAATATATTCCGGTTTCAGCGTTTTCCAAAATGGTATATCTAACAAAAAACGAATATAACAAAAGAAAGATTATAATTGAAAATATGAAGCAATCCAAAGTGGCAAGTTTACTTGTTAGAGGATGAAAGAATACGTCCATAGCGGACCCATCGCACGGTGGGCGGGGGATGAGCTCGAATCTTGCACCGAAGCACCACCGTCTGCCCTTCGGTGATGTTGTCGATTTCCGGGGGCTTCTCAAACACAGGTGCAAACACACGTGCCACACTGCAATTAGTCAACCCAAATTCGTCAAACAAGTCACGCCAAACACTTGAACTTGATTGAGAGAAAGAGAGTTACTCCATTTTACACTCAGACACAGGCACATTTTTTTCCTGGTTTGCCATGTCATTTCTTTCTACCTCCTTCCCAACTTTCACTTTTTCATCATGCTTTGATTCACTTGCACCAATTCGAAGCAAGCACCTCGAATTTCATTTTGTCTTTTTCTATTTTCTAAATTTTTATTATAGAATTATTGGCTACTGTGCCGAGAACAAACTATGTATATAATTCTATAATCAGTTCACCGGTTTCAAGAATAATTACAATTTATTGTTTACTTCTTTTTTCAAAAAATGCCGACTTATATACATTGTAAATCTTAGCTTAATCAAAAAGTCAAGGTCATTTTTATAATTTCGTGACAAGAAAGTCACCACCTTTGGTTTTACGCGTGTCACGGAAGATCTAGTGCTATATGATAAGCTTTGACCTTGGTTTCGAAATGGATCTCAAGCAAACCGGAAGTTGAATTTAGATGCCGGATTAGAGTGCTCGACTAGAGGCAACTATTGCCAAGTCAACAAGCAACGCAGAGAGAAAGGAGTCGTCACCGTCAGCATATAAACGATTATTATTCTTACGATTGGCACATTTAGCTGTGGGCTGCTCTAGATTCCTCTATTTATAAAACAGTTTACGAATGCGAAGTGCTGCTGCCAGAATCTTCCGCACTTGCATGCTTTTTGCCACTACCGATACTCACTGTTGGCACCATCTGAACATTTCTTCATTCCAATCTGGCACCGAAATAGCAATCTACTCCACCGATTAGTGACAGCGCCGGGTGCGAGCTGCGTAACCTCTATTGCGCGATACATCCCTTTAGTCACTCAATCCAACTCATCCCCTCGAATGACTTGATTTGTCGGCTTAAAATACAACAATGCTAACTCACCACCGTCTGCTCCATTTTCCTTCACTGACACTGACACCTCTACTCTATTTCTTTGTCTTGTCTAACTGACTTTTACTGCTTCGAATTCAACAAGTACTTCCAGTTGGAAGAAAAGAAATTGTATGGAAAATGTCCTCGGAAATTGTAGTCACTTACCTCATAGGTTCCATGATGAAATTGAAATTGAATTAGACCAAGGGTGCAACTTAAACACAAAATGCGGAAGTAATGATTTCGAGATGACTATGAAATTTGGTGGGTAGATTAGTGAGCGGTGTTAGTTGGGATGATGACGATGGAGATGAGGGTGAAGGATGGGTCGAAAAGGGTGCAAGGCACCACTCAAGTCTCTTTGTGGGTGAACCGCTCGTCGGGTGGAGTATCAATTAAGATAAACAAACTTCGTATCGGATTCGTATTCGGATGCATAGTGATGCGGGCGGGATTGGTGGATGGCCGGTGCCGATGGCCTCGGGCCACGCCACTCGGCACTAGGCCTCACTGTTCGGACACGAGCCGAGCACACTCTCCGCCGCAACACTCGTCGATCCGTAGTGAATGCCTCGCAAGCGAGGCTCGAAGTAAATTCGCCTTCCACGTTACTCGCCAGTTTTGTTCATCCACACTTTTCTTAAAATAGATTCCGATTTCAACCAGGGATTCTATAGCGATTCTACTTTGTTGCTCCATATATTCATTTGTTACACCAACACCACAGGCATTCCCCTTTTTCTATACGCCATCATTGGATTTTGAATTAGCCGTTATTGATTATGACTAATCAATTGCACATTTGCTAACCCTACCTGTTCCACTCTTCGAATTTATAGAATATCTTCTTAGTAAATTCTTCAAACATAATAAAGCTAATTACATGATTTTGCATTTTTGTTATTCAAAACATTAATTTAAACAAGGCATAAGTTACGTTAACAATTGAACAATATATAAATATAAATCATACAATATCAATCAACAAAATGCAACACATACGAAACTTCAATGATTCATTCTTTTGAGAAATTCTATTATGACTCCACTGATTCATTTGGGTAGAAAGAGACGCCACTGTATGTTTACATATCAACATATGAACATTTGATATTTATTTAAGAATGTTTTTATTATAATATATTATTTTTAAAAAATGAGACAATGTGAAAGAAAACCAATCATGAAAGAGCTAACAAATTTTAATACTATTATTGGATGCATAAAGAGCGATAATTTAGACGAATTTCGTCATTTACTTAGCCAAAATAATATGGAGCAGTTGAATGACCTTATCAAGCAACGATATCGGTTTCAAATATCTCATCTCTGTGCTCAATGTGATGCTCATAAAATCTGCAAATACATTTTTGAAACTAGATTAATTGATAAGGTAATGGTAATGGATTGATGTTGTTTAGACATTACAGAATGTTTAGTAGTAGTGATAATTGCATTTTTCGATTATTGAACTTGTAAATTTATGATTGGTATTTTATTGGTATTTTGTTGATATACAGGAACTTCTCACCAGTCGAGATGTGGAGGGAAAAACGTCTTTACACACGGCTATCATTTTTGGATCACTGGAATGTGCTCGAGTACTGTTAGATCATGGCGCTGAAGTGGATGCATTGAAGCGCGGTGACTGGTCTTCCCTGATGATCTCAGTGACCAAGGCCAATTGCGCCTTGATTTCGCTTCTTCTTCAGCATGGTGCCGACATCAGTTTGCGCAACAAGGATGGCTGGAGTGCTTTGCATCTTGCAGTTCGAAACGGAGATCTCAAAATGCTTGACCTCCTAGATGAGCATTTAAAGAAGCGGCAACTTGAAAATTTATGGTGTTCTGGAAGCAATATTCACAGAACCGTGTTACATATTGCTGCTATTCAAGGAAATAGGGAGATATTCTGTTTTTTAATTAACCGCTTCAAAGGGGATTCCCTGAACCCGAGAGATCGGTGTGGTGTGAGCGTGTTGATGGACGCGGCACGAGCCAACTCGATCGCCATCTGTCAACTACTGAACACCTACATTTGTCAACTCAATGCCGACCAAACAGATTTGTCAGGCCGAAGTGCATTACACATGGCTGCGCAATCCAATGCCATTGACGCCATCAGGTTTCTAGTGATCCAGCTACAGTGCAACCCCAACTTGGGGGATTTGTGGCAACAGACTCCATTACATTTGGCAGTTCGCGAAGGCCACTTGCAAGCCACCACATTACTGATTGAACTCGGTGCTAGTCAATTAGCTGACTCACAGAACCGAACGCCAATTGATATTGCTGTTCAATATAATCATCACCATATTTGTCAATATTTAAATCAAATAAAATTATAAGCAATTATTTGTTTAAGTTTGAGGTATTTTTTTCGAAACTCCATTTATACCACTTTTGTTAATGACCTTTTAGTATTGACTATATACCATATATTGCCGTGTTCGATGTTCGAAATCTAAAATATACTGCCTTGGTGAGGGAATTTTCCTTATTGAAGAACTCATGTCTAGGGATTTGCAGCGGTTGTTTACCCAATGGCCTCACATATAACGACTGAGCCAATTCTATATGTTGTCTAATAGTAATACGCCCCAAAGCCGGCAACATTGAGTCCTGCTGTCGACTGTTACTAAAAGCTCCGTATCGCCTTTCTCCGTGTCCACTTTGGTGTCAAGTTCTCCCCCAACACGTCTTGTCTCGCTGATTTGTATTACACGTTGTTGACCGTTGTTTACGAATGAAAAATCACCGCCTGGTGGTAGGGAGTAGAATTGATGTGCATGACATCTCCCGATATTGCAATCCTTTTTTTATTCTACTAGTAGCGTCACGGTTCAATTAATGCATGTTAACTGTTTATCAGTTGTAGAAAGGCAGGTTGTTAGGGCAGAGCACCCCAATCTGGGTTAGTCAGTGGCACCGCACCGAGCCCGGCTGCACACAGTGCCCATTTATGATTCTGTCCATTCAGTGAAGCACCTGTGGCGAGAGGTTTCTCTCGCTTTTCCCCACTCTCACTCTCACCGCGTGATCTCCTTGCGCAAAGTTTTGCGTGGCTCAATCATGGAAGTCTGGATGAAATGGCTTGCCACGGTCACCCTACCCATATTAACATATCTATTAATCTACATGCGAAAAGGTAGAGAAAGCATGAAAAAGGCCATCTGGAAAGACCAAACTCGATTTGAAGAACAATCGATTGACACTATAGTAAGTATATGTTTTTGAATTAACCCTATTATTAATGAATATATCCTTTATAGGAAAGTGCGAAAAAAATGAAATCTTACAAGTCAGATAGTTTAATGAGTTATTTGTATGAAGATGCGCAAACCCTACTGGACTGTATGAAGCGAGGAGCCAGAGAAACTTGTAATGAATTTTTGATTTTTTTGCAACTGTAACTAAAATTCACATTAACCATAAATTTTATGCAGTTGACGGCAACTGTCTAGGGCGAATTGTGAACGGACAAATGGAGTGGATCACCTACGCCAAGGTGTTGGAACGCATTCGACACTTTGGCGATGGCTTGTTGCAATTGAATCAGTTGCCCAAGTGCCATGTGGCCATTTTCGCTATTAACCGACCCGAGTATATCATTGCCGAGTATGGCTGCTACTGTCACTCCATGATTGTTTCTCCTATCTACCACACCTTCTCAGCTTCTGTCTGCACTTACATCGTCAACCAAGGTATATTCCGATTGATTTATCTTATCTTTAGTTTAACGTATTTCTACACAACAAAATAGCGGAAATAGAAGTAGTTATTGTGGACAGTTTGGATCGTTTTCAAGCTCTTATCTCACAAGCTACTTCATTCACACACTTGAAATTCATTGTCACGATGGAGCCAATTCCCCAAAGCTATATAAGTAAAGGTTACATATATATCTGTGATTTGTGATAATTTTACCTAACATATTTTTGGTTTAATAATTTAGCTAAAAATTTTAAATTTGAAGGTAAGTAAAATAAAAATAAAAAGCATGATTAACTAACTATCATTGCCTAGTTTTGACGATGGAGGAAGTGGAAGCTCTTGGGCAATCGCATCCATCAGAAAAGCCGGCCTATCCCACTGGGAGTGATACCGCTCTAATCTGCTACACTAGCGGCACCACTGGCTACCCTAAAGGCGTGATTTTAAGCCACGAGAATTTTGTTGCTTCTAGTTCCGGGCTTCTTCATTCCATGGTAAATTTCACTGATTTTGTGTTTTGAATCTTGTAAATTATTATATTCAAAAATACAGTTTGAGTATTACATCAATCGTAAAGACACCTACTTTTCATATTTACCTTTGGCACACATTATGGAACGATGTGGTCAAGTAAGTCATTATTCATAGCATCGTTCTGTTTAATATTTTATTAGTAAACTACTAATTCTTAATTTGTTTTAATTGTAACCTAGGCTGCGGTTTACATGAATGGTGGTAGAGTCGGGTTTTACTCGGGCAATTTACTTCGCCTGCTCGATGATATTAAAATAGTTAAGCCAACAATTTTTATTAGTAAGTATCAAAGGTCATCCTTGTAAAGGATGATTTGGTATATTGGTAATTGAGCGTGTCACATTTTATCTAGCGGTTCCACGATTGCTCAATAAGATATACGACAAACTATACGAAACTGTTCGAGGCAGCATGTTAAAGCAGTGGTTGTTGGCCAAAGCAATTGAGGCAAAGCAAGAAGAGCATGATCGACAGCAATTCAACCGAAACACTATTTGGGACAAACTGGTGTGCAACAAGTTGCGCGCAAGTCTTGGTGGTAATGTTCGAATGCTTGCTTTGGGTTCTGCTTTGGTAGATCCCAAAGTGGCTCGTGTGATACGCAACCTTCTCGGATGTGTGGTATGTTTGTCTAGTTTGCCATTCCTCATTCAATTTCACGGCATTTGACAATACATTTTAGCTGGTGAATGGGTACGGGCAGACTGAGTGCTGTGCCTTTACACTCTCATTTCCCTTGGACAAACGAACCGGTAAGAGTTAGATTGCGAAAACAACCACGTGACTTGTGCGTGATCTCTTTGCAGATACCGTCGGTCCTCCGGTTGCTTCGGTGATGATTCGACTCAAGGACATTCCCGAAATGGGTTACTATGCTGACAAGGGCAAGGGTGAAGTGTGTGTCAAGGGAACCACTGTGACCAAATTGGGTTACTTTAAAAACGAAGCCGAGACCAAGAAGCTCTTCGACGAGGATGGGTGGCTTCTCACTGGTGATGTTGGCCAGTGGACACCGGTAACGCTAAGCACTTTTTCATGTCGCATCTTTTTTAGCTAATTGATTGGTTCACCAGCAAGGAACGATCAAATTGATTGATCGAAGAAAGAACTTTTTCAAACTAAGTCAAGGCGAATACATTCCTGTAGAAAAGCTTGAAGCCGCCTACTTGCAAAGTTCTTTTGTTTCTCAGCTTTACGTCTACGGTGATAGTAGCCGGTCATATCTTGTTGCAATAATTATCCCTGACAAAGAGTATCTCGAATTTTGGCGTTTGAAAAACGGTATTAAAGGAAGCTTCCATGAACTGTGTAACAACAAGGTAGGTTCTTTTCAAGGTTTGCTTCCTGTCTAATTAGTTATGTTTGGTTTATCCCAAAGCAACTAAAACAAGCCATCATAGACGACTTGAAAGCAATTGCTATCAAGCAAGACTTCATCAAGTTAGAATATGTCAAGCAAATCCACTTGCACACGGAACCTTTTTCCCTAGAAAATGGTCTCCTCACTCCAACCATGAAAGTCAAAGTGAGTTGTCGCTTTATTGCTCGTATTAGCTATCAAATAATGCTATCTTTGATTTATTGTTACAGCGACATTCCTTGCGAAAGCATTTTGAAAACACCATCGAACAACTGTACAAGCTTCCTCTGTAAAAAAATTCAAATTTTTTCCATTAAAATTGTTTTTAATTACAATAAAGACATTTTTTATATTTTTGACATAAAGATACAAAACTACTCATTTATATTAGGATTAACAAACGAAATATTAATATTGAACATATTGAAATCATTTTTAAAGCTGACTGAGATTGGCATTGATAGAATAATGATTATAAAGAACAAAATCACTAGAGTGAGGATTAGAGAGAAGAGATGGAACACGTTGGAAAAAGTTACCGAACGAGCTGTGGTCTGCGGCTCAACATTTTCTCGTGGAACGTGCCATTCATTACTTTTCGAATCATAAACAGGATCACATTTGAGGTGCATCAACTTGGAGTTATTATCTGCAAAAAACAGTAGAAACACATTTCAATTTTACAAACAAATTCCAGTAAGTATTAACCAAGTTGAAAACTTACTCCATTCAGAAGCAAACGTGTTGGAGTAGAACTTTGAGTTGGAGAAATTGTAGAAATAGGCAAAGTTTTGTTGCCCGAACACAGGTGTCTGGTGGTAGATGGATTGGTATGACAACACTGGTTTGACAGGCTCATTTGACTTCACACCAGCAAAGTTATGCTTTACACTGTTTTCAACGCCACTCGGACTCGACAGAGACAACTCTTGAATCTGCTTTCCAATCGTTCTAATTGCTTCATTTGCCTTCTTCACTTGGCGAGATCCTCTTGAACTCACTTTATCACTTGACACGTGGTAAGAATGTTTTCTTGACTTCAAATAATCAATCAAAATCCATAGATTGTAGCATAGTTTCAAAATAGATGTGACCATCAGTATAATGTAAATTCGTTGATGAAGTACAACTAGATTATCATAGTTCATTGAAAATGAGTTGTAGTTAAGATTGTTGATCATTAGAGAGATCCATAGAATGAGTTGAAAGAATTCGACCAAGTTGTTCTTGGTCTCCAAGTAGAACTGTGTCGACGACAACACAAAACCAAATGTAATCAAATACACATTGTAGTCTTCGTAGATTTCCACAAAATCACTGGATAGAATATTTTTAAAAATGCTATCGTGTGTAAGAAAAATAAAAGAATGAAAACTTATACAAAACAAATTAAATAATAACAAAATAAGGACTAGGCTAACAAGAAATCTCAAGACAATAGTCTTCAAATCATCGCAGGGAGTGTCGAAAACAGCTCTTGAAGTTGAGTCAAAAGAATCATTAGTTAATTTTTTAAATTTATTATTCGGTGAGTTGCTTGGCTTATCGAGAACTTTTGCAATTAATATCTCACAGTCCAAACACAATTTGTATAGTCCATCCAAGTTTTTGCTAAACTCCATCACTTCTTGTTCAAAATATTCTTCGTTTATAGGAACAAATTCCGAGAGAAGCTTAACCTTGATTCCCTGATTTGCATTACATTGATCACATAGTCGATGACTTTCATACTTGGTAGTTGGCAATTTTTGACAATAAGATCGAGCATTGTAGGTTGATTGTTCTTCGACCAACTTATTGTAAGAACCGTCTGGGTTAAAGCCATTATATTGTTGGCATTGATTACAGCTCCAACAATTCTTGTCAATGAACTTAACTCGAGATTTACTAGTACAAAACCAACATTCAACATTGACGTGCAATCTTGATCTGCAAAAATTGAATATTAGATGTTTTGATGTTCAACAAAAATTATCTTTTACCTTATGAACCAGTATAGTAAGCAGAAAATTGAACCAAAAACAACCAAAATAAACAGTTTAAGAAAAACATCAAAAAGCTCAGGAAACGCTTCCAGAGTTGGAAGGATCATCGTGATTCAGATAATGCATTTCATAATGTACTGAAACCAAGTGTCATCAAAAATGTATGAGTGTCGGTCAGTGTGCAATGCAGTCTGATGCCGGCTGCAACACCACGCTGCCAACTACATAGGTTGCAATAGTTTTTCTTTTTCAACCTTTGTTGTGGCAAAATAGCCCAAAAAGTTGAGCACAAATCACATGTGATCATTTGCCTCAGCCTTTCAGCACAAGGATATTTTCATCTTGATCACCGATATCACCAAGAGATGCGTTTTACCGCCTGTCTCAACTCGTTCCGACGTGAATTCGTCGGTCCAATACCTAAGCACAAAGGCAATGTTCTCATTGGGTGAGTAGAGATCTTGCTCATCAAACTTATAAATATTTTCATTCTCAATTTCTAGCAAAAAACGCTTTGTACCTCCGGTTACACTAGGCAAGAAATTAAAGTTATTCCGCGAACTATCTTACGAAGAGGAAGCTATGAAGTATCTGAGTAAATCTTACATCACTAAAGTAATTATGCTCATGTCTAGTCATATTTTCTCACTTTTGAATCTTAAATATAGGAACAAGAAGACTACTATTTGCGGAAAAATAATCTTGCACATCCACCGTATTGGGATGAATTTCTACATAGGCCAATCGAAGAACCGCTTAAGCAATTTTATTCTGCCGACTTTTTGCAGAAACTCGACGTTAGTCGTTCTTTTCAAGAAGAAGATTGACTCATTCATATTGCATTCAATTTATTGTGTTAATAATAGTCACTGTTGTGTATGATCAAAGATATTATTAGAAATTTTTAATAAAAATTCTCCTCAAACCAGGCACTTCCACGGTTCCTTTTTGTTGGGTAAAAAAACATTAGTGAATCACAATTAGATTGCTGACTTATGTCACACTAACTCAATGTCCTCTTTGGTAAGAGTTTTGCCATCACGTATCCAAGCAGCAAAGGCCGATGCCATTGGATCTCGGGACATTGTTGCAACTCCTATCACCTGGCTTTGACTATAAATTTGCACATCAATCGATTACAATAGAATTCAAGGTAATAACCAACACCGACCTATTGAAATAGTAAGCCACGAATGATAATTCATCCAGATTGCCATCAATGATGCAATTCTCAGGATCTTGTACAGTTCCTAAGATAGAAAATTTGGTTTATAGATCAATTTAGAGTAGAAAGTTAATGAAATGGATCGTTACCAGCAAACCGAATTCCTTTGCCAAAGACGGCTGACCAGAAGAAGGGCACACTCTGAAAAGTGATTGGCTTGTTCATCATGGTGAGTGCGGCGATTCGACCTGTGGTCAAAGAATTAGCTGTGGTTGTGGCAGTTAGTAAGACTCACCATGGGCTTGTGCGGTTTGCCAGTGAGCTATGTTGACCGGGCCTCTACCAAGCAGAGGGTGAGGGTAGATGACCAGGTCACCACCAGCGTATACGTTAGCCACCGAGCTTTCCAACTTGTCATTCACTTCCACAAACCCCTTCATCAACTTGATTCCAGAGTCTCGCAGAAATGCACTGTTTGGCTCACTTCCTGTACTCAAAAGTTTACCCCATCAGGTGGTTTTAGTGAGGAGTTTTATTCAAGGTCATACCGATTCCAACAACGCACGTGTCCACTTCCAATTCAACCGATTCCATTTGAATTTTTTTCAACAAATCATTCTCGAACGAAAAATTGACTTTCGGTGCAACGTAAAATTTAACATTTTTGGATTCGCAAAGCTGTGCAGAGAAGAATAATTCAAATTGAAAAATGTTTATCAATCTAAAAAATACTTGCCTTCTTAACCGTTTGACCAATCTTGGTTCCAAGACTTGCTGCAAATGGCACACTGGATCTGCTTATAATTGAAACACTTTTGCACTTGCCACTAATTGAAGAAGCAATCTCCAAAACTGTATCAAAACAGATGATAAGCTTGAATAGTAAGGGATACAAGTAACAAAACCTACCGATAAACGATGAGCCAATCAAGACAACATTCTTATCTTTTACAGCTTCATTAATTGCGTTAGCGTTCCGATAAGTTCGGAGATAGTAAACATTTTTTATATTTTCCAATGATGAATCATATTTTCGAGGACTATCAATGTAATCATCGTTCATTATTATATTAGAAAACAGATAGTATTGAATTGTGAACTACCTGGAGCCAGTGGCAAGAAAAATCTTGTCATAATACAAATTGGATCCATTGTTCAAATAAATCATTTGCGAAAGTGTATCTAACTTTGTGCATTGAGTTTGCAGAATAAGTTCGATACCCGCTTTTTTGTAGTAGTCTTCTTTGCGCAGCAAAATCGAATCGATGGTTGAGGAAAGACTCTATGAAGTAATAATGGATAAGACTTTGTGATATGGTTGAAATGAGTGCAACCTTGCTTAGCTTGGTGCGGTCGTAAGGCGAGGCATCTTCCGAAC
>DVQH01000096.1:30000-47135 GCA_018231625.1 Papilio phestus
GTAAATTGTTCAAGTCTTAAATGTGTTGTTTTGAACTAAATTCAAACACTTTGCTGTAACAAAAATTTACATTTTAAAAATAGAATTGAATGCATTTATTGAATTATTTCATTTATGATTATGTTCTTCTCCACCAGCTTCGGCTCGGACGTAATAAGAGACAAACACAGCTAGAGAACAAGCATTTAGTTAGGAAGAATATCATACACTTCCGATTAGAGAGACTTACCAAAAACAATTCGAATAATTCGCCAAAGCCGGAAGAAAATCAAAACTCCGGTATACTTGAGTAGTTTATCGTTCATAAACACAATATCAAGTACAAGTGATACAATAATAATGATAGCGTCGATTAAGTCTTCAAATAAACAAAAGAAGTCAGTTCCATAGGCATAAACCTTTAATATGACTTCGATTGTAAATATAACAAGTATACCAAGGCTTAAGTAGTGCAGTATCTGGTCAAATAGAAATGAATTTTACAATACAATAATCATTTGAATGTATTTACATTACATGTTCGATCTCGTGCAACGTATGCTCATAGTGAGAATGTTCCTTGAATTTAACTACGCTGAAGTGAATGTCAAGCATTAGCTCGCAAAACACCAGAAGACAGTCGAGCAAAATCAAGCCCATCACTACAACCTGCAAGTGGTGATTATTTCCAACATTGACTGACATAAGTTACACTAACGTTAAATCTGCGCGAGTGAAATTCATTGATCAGGGTTCCGCGAAAACCTCTCTTATTATTGGCACTACCGGAAGCTGCAATAAATGTTAGAAATCAGTTCAATGAATTCTGTACACATTCTTAACTTACTTGAAGGCTTGTTTGACTTGCCGGTTGACTTTTTACAGCAACAGGCGCATGATGGCCAACAATTCCTGCAACAGGAACAACAGCCATTGGAACCATTACTTTTTGGAGCGGGTGGCATCGTAATGAAGCCACAGTGCAAACTTGTATATCACCGAAAACAACCCAGTTTGTCCTAACATAGCCTACCCATTATTAGTTGATCCACAACTTTTTTCAAACGTTCGATTCTTTCATTTTATAGCAAACTCAATCATTATATATAATCAGATTATTTATTTAATCAATAAACCCAATTTAAGTACAATGGATGTTGTGAGTTTAAATTTATTTCTCAGGTTCTTCGCGTTCAAGTTCGTTGGATTTAGGCCGTTCAGAGCCATTAAAACAGAAAACGTTGGTAGGATTGCGATCACAATAATCTTTGTACTGATTCATTAGTTTGCTGGAATAAAAGTTGATTTTATTCCATAGACCACTGCCAACATAGTTAAAAAGTTCCCGTCGATTTTGAAACTCGCGAGAGATGACTTTTCTTAAATCTTGCAATGTAATGTTTTCTCGTTTAATCAAGTTATCCTGGAAATTTTTGAGCAGATCGTTGCGGTGACGAAGAAGCATCTCCTTGAATGCACCTTTGCGATCATCGGTGACGTGGTGCATAGCCTCATCCACTAGCCCATAGAAAACATGGTCGAATTTGTCTAGTGCTTGCTGGCCTGCAATCCAGTAATTCCACACATTGACTATAATCCTACAATCAAACAACTTACCAACTCGGTTAATGATGTTTCCGCCCGGCACACCACTTTGATTAGACTCATCCTGAGCAGGCTTTCCTTGCACCTTCAGATTCCAGCCAAACAAAAACAAACATGTCAATAGCCAACGCTTCATCACGACTTCACCAATTAGACTACAACAATTAACTACCGAGTTCGAGTTGACGCAGTTAGAAATTGCTGATATGAGGAAGAAAATTATCTTTGCAGAGGGTTTATACACACACGATAACTTGTCAATTGATATGAACTGTTCACTTGAACATCAGCAAAAAAGTGTTTGGGATGCAATCAACTGGTTGAATCATTGCACAAACGATGGGCAGTGTCGCTCAATATCTGATGGCAGTTTGAGTTTCCTCCAATGGAAGCCAACAAGTGCTGGAATGACTCAACCAACATAGTCTGGTTATACTTAGACAAATTCGCATTTGCAAAAGCGTCAAACATTGCTTTGAATTCCGGATGTTTGCCAGTAAGATAAGAACCTCGATTTCCGTGTAATATTTTTATGCCCTCTTTTGCAGCGTCTTTACACGTCAGCGAGTAGATGCAATGATCAGGGCGATAGTTGCGATTGCACGGAAATGTATACAATTTATCTATAAAATAAAGAAACAAAGTTATAACTCATAGAACATACACGCAAATCAGCTGATCAAACCTGGATCTGAGCTGAATATGATGTTGATGATATCCTGATCACCCCAGACAATTTTAGATTGGTATTTTTCAAAAATTGGCTCAAGCCGTTGATTCCAGCCAAATTGACGCATTCTAGAGAGATTCATTAGCATGACACCTGAATTGACTCCATAGTAGCCGTAATAGGGATGCCGTGCAAATCGGTGATACCAATTGCTAGAAAAATCTTCACTTTCATAGGACATTGCAGCTATTTGACTTGAGTTCATCTGGGCAAAGAAAGCCCATAACTCCTCAACGGGAGATAAAAACAAAACATCGGTGTCCACGTAAAGAATCGCATCAATTTTTCTCAAAATACTCTGAAATTAAATTTAAATGTCAATAGTGAAAATGTAGACCATTTTTCACAATAAAAAAAACAAATGACATACCGGCAAGAAAAGCCTTTGCGATGCACACTCTTTAAAAAGTTTTCGCCAAGCTTTGCGATTTTTGTCGGGATATTGAATCCTCCGAAGTTCGTAGGTAAATGCCACTTTACTTTGTCGACTTAAAACATTAAACTAAAAATCATTTTAATTAGAACATGATATGTTTACCATTTAATAAAATAAATAAAATACAAACCTTTTGTTTAATAATCATAAACAACTCGTAATCAGTCATTATCACAAAATGAATTTGGTGTTGGGTAAAAAAGAGTGATGATTTAATTGCATTCATTCCTTGAATCAAACTTTGGTTACCACAGATAGTGATCACAATGTTGATCGATCCAACTAACCTAATGGATTAATTCAACATTAGATTATTTTTAAAAAAAATTGCATGTATTTTTTATTTTAAATTACTTAGGCCGTAGATGCGATGAGTGTGGATCGTGAATTGTTATTCGTGTATCGACATCGAGTGTTGTGTGAGAATTTTGCGATGCCGAAAGTAGATAGATTAAAACAAAAATAAGAATACAAACAAGAAAGAATTTGAATACTCGATTGGGACATTTGTGACCAAGTGGAAAGAGGTAAGCTCGAAGATTGAACGAGATCATGGTAGAGTGTGCCCTGTTGATATGTAAATAAACAAAACAAAGCGATCAAATCAATACCCCGGCAGTTGCGTGGTGCATAGAAATTGCTTCACATTTGGCGGCACTATTTCTACCGAATCGTATTTTCTTCTTCTTAGACCCTCCTCTTTGGTTCATGTTTATGTTCGATCATAAAGTCAATCTGAACCTCTTTCGGGGCCACGACAACTTAAAATTCTATAATAGTTTTGTCAGTTTAGTGTCATTTTTAAAATTAATGATGATAATAATGGTGCCTCGAGTAATCGTGAAAGTGCACGAAACATTAAACATTTGAACCATGTCTATAGATATATCCTTATCACATTTGCCAAGATTTGAATAAAACCCAAACCGACTTCTACCGCTTTTTGCGTTGCTCCGATATTCATAATAATAAAAATGGAAATGACTTAATTGAAACATTTTGGGAATTTCTACAAGATTGGAATTGAAAAAACATTGGAAACTTTAATTTGAGAAAGTGCAAAAAGAATAGTTTTCATTGAAATACAGGGTTTATGCTCCACAAAATCATACAAAAATGGTTTTGAAATCCTTTTAGAAAAAAAACATAAGAGTTTTTAAAGTTGTCATTGTTTTGGTCTTGAAAGTGTTAAATGTTGGGTCGAATTCAAGTTCCACAATGAATTCAAAAAATTTGAACTTAACTAACTTTAAGTTAACGTTGAAAGTTATTTTTATTATTATTTATATAGGTTCCAACTTATTTTAAGGTGCACACTTAACGAAATGATCTTTGTTTTCATTATCAGCTTATTTCACCTTTACTTAAATATTTGTATATTGGTTTGCTTGTTTGTTTTGTTATGTAGTCATTGTGATTTATTTTCCATGATGCTGACAATGAAGTTAATGCGATTAGAATTGTCACATGAAGCAAGGTTTGGTGCTTGTAATCATCTTATCGGCATTGATCCGAAAAAAGTTTGTAAAATGTTAGTAATACTCTTAAAGTTTGAGCAAGACATATGATACCATGGGATTAGTTATGTTGTCAAAGCACTAACGTAAAGCTAATTAGTTATTAAAATTTACATGACATTTGATAAGCTTAGTGCCAAATGAGCATTGTTTCAGTTGCAGCTCTTCTCTAGTAGACTTATGTTAATGTGATAAAAGTACAACTATTACTATTACTAGATTGGCATTGATTTCGAGAGATAGTGAAGACTGCTTAACTTAATAATTTATGCCGAGCATTAGACTTAGATCTAGTTTTAGAGGTCCCACTTTTTTTTGTTGATTATAGCTTTATTAAGCTACTAGAATGGTGTGCTTAAGTGTGTGATTTGGCTCTGTTCGCTTCTTTGTACCAGCTTGGGTGCCGTCCAGAAGCAGTTCTATTACAAGGCAAACAAGCACAAGCTCAATCAAAGTGTTGTTTGAATTATGCCCACCGACGATGGATAGTGGTGTTTGCACTGAAACCATCACCACGTATCACTGCAGGCCACTGTGCCTTGTTTGCAATCAATTAAACACTGGCTGGATGCTTGCACTAGTGCTAGAACTTGTTTCGATATAATGGCATCAGTCCACGAGTGGGCCGAGTGGCGGCGGATGGGGCCCAGTGACCATGTATTGGATCGGCGCGCGCCACTCGGCTCACGTGCGCCACTTTAGGCTGCGTGGCACATAGTGCCGGGTCGGCACGCTTCGTATCACGAGCCTCTCTCTCTCTCTCTCTCTCTCTCTCTCTCTCTCTCTCTCTCTCTCTCTCTCCTACTCTCTCTGGACCCTCTCGTTTGAGCTTCACTTTCAGGTGCCGCTCAGTGGTGCGCCATACCCTCAGCTGCTCATCCCGCACGTGCACACTTTGTCAATGGTCGGCTTGAAGTGGCTAATTTGGTTCTTCTATGCCCACAATGCTGCTTGCTTGCCATTACGATTACCATTATCTAATTATCCCATTCCTTTTGGGCACTCGCAATTCGTTGCTTTTGATTGAATTGGAACACAAATGGTTCGCCATTGGTCTAGGCCGCCACGAACTTTGTGTCCCAGGTGAATTGCGATAGAGATGCCAATTGATTTATTGGTGTGTTGGTTAGAAAAAACAGTAAACAAGCATGAATGTGTCAGTCTCGGTGTTGGGGCTTGAGCACATGTGTCTGGTGTGAAATGTGACCAGGGGGAGTTGAAGCGATAGCTCGCTCTCCATTGCAATGATGACTCGGAATGGGCGTGGAGCAGACGAGAAGCCGCCACGCGATTGCGTTTAGCGTACGACTAATGAGAGTGATGACTAGACGGGTGAGTTAGCACAGTCAGTTAGAGTGACTAGTGTGGAATATCTGGTGGACAAGGGGCGTTGTGACAGTGTCGAAACGAGTAGACAACACCCGTAGCGGAGTCGAGGAGTCCAGTGGCTTGTGATGTGGACCAATGTCCTTTGTTCGCTGCTCACTGTGATCCCTGTCCGGTGGCTCCATTCACTGCCGAGTATTTCATTCGTTTCTGCTTTTGCCGTTGATTACAAAACCATACGCGCACTACATTTTTCTTGAGATCAAGCTTTTCGGCGATTGCGGCTATCTTCTCTCCAGAAGGTCGTGGCTGAACTGAGAAGTAAGCTTCTAGCGAGCGTTTCTCGGGCGCTGCGATCGAGGTGCGCTTGCGTTTCTTGTCTAGTGACGGTAGCACGCAGATGTCAAGTGCCGTTTCGCGCGTAATTCGATTCTTACGCGCTTGAGCTTCTGCCGCTTCCAGCCATGCTTGCAGAATGGGTTTGAGTGCTACCATGTTGTTGTGTGACAGTGTTAACGACTCGAAACTGTGGGTAATTAAAAATAAAAGTGTAAATAATGCTTATTAAATAATAATGAAAAAATAGGTAATCGATTGAGATAACCCAACACCAGCGAGAAGAATAAGCATGAGTAGCATTCTGCTTCATTCCCAAAGTGGCACCAGTGTTGGGTTACTTTTGCCGAGCTAGTTACCTACCGGCATATGGTGCTTTGTGACAAAGATCCGACCCCGGGGAGTTTGAGGTTGGCCAACGCCTTGCCCACGTCTGCTTGCGTGACGCCGAGCTTGATTCGCCGTTGCTTGAAACGCTCAGCAAAGACTTCAAGTTCGCGTGGGTCGGCTTCGAGCAAAGATGGATCACTGACAGCCGACAGTTGGTGGATAGGCGAGGAAGCTGCCGCTGCTGCTGCTGCTGAGACGAATGAGTTGTGGTGGTGGTGGTGGTGTGGGTGAAACGGATTCTGGATCTGATGACTCGCCAACTGCCCACCCGGATTGTGATGGTGAAGACTGCTGATCATACCGTTCACTGTAAGTGACCATACATCGTTTGTTTCATAACCTTGTGCTTATCCTTTTAATTACTCACTGTTCATGGCACCATGGTGGTGCGAGGAATATAGCGCTGAAGGCGCATGCAACTGCTGGCTCACCGACGAACCAGGATGATGATTACCAGCCTCGGAGGCGTTGGTTGCTAAGCCGAGAGCAGCCGGAAGTGAGGCAGTCATTGGATCACCGGCAAGAAAGTCGTGCATGTCAGAAGGGTGTGGCTGTCTGCCCTGTGACATCATGTGATGGTGGTACATGGAGGACATGTCTGGCTTGAGGTTGCCTTGGTTTCGACTGGTCAAGTCGTGCAGCTCTGCCACGCTGACGTCAAGGCCTGCTGCAGTGAAAAGATTGGTCGTGTTCTAGGGTGTGGGAAAATCGAGCCCGTTAGTGGTATTTGTGTGATCTGGTGCTAGTCGATGCGCTCGATCAATGCCGCTATCGAGTGGTGCTCAGTGGTCCATTTCGCCTGGGTGCTACAATCACTACAGGCTAGAAGTGGGACCAGTGACGTATGCAAATGCAAATGCCATCAGTGTCGCAATGGCGCTTGTTCTGCTATTTCCAGTCATTACAATTCTTGCCTCGCAGACTCTTTTATTTATGGTTTTTACGCTCAGCGCGATAAGCGAGTGAACACTTTGGCTAACTCAGTCTCGTTTGCTTTGACCCTCTCTGAGCACTATTAATTTTGGCAAATTTTCACTAAACGATTCTGTTAGGTGGCTTTTTATGAAACCCCGGTGAGAATGCACACTTGAGTAGAATATTAATCAGATGGGATTGGATCTCGTCAATTAGCAACTATCGTGCTCAGGCCAATTT
Source organism: Papilio phestus (assembly GCA_018231625.1). Taxonomy (NCBI): domain Eukaryota; kingdom Metazoa; phylum Arthropoda; class Insecta; order Lepidoptera; family Papilionidae; genus Papilio; species Papilio phestus. Next base: position 37,475 of record DVQH01000096.1, read on the forward strand.
TGCAGTGAAGCCGTAAATCGGGATCTGATTGGCTTGCTAGCTCGTTTTTTGCTGCTCATTTTATCCGTTTGGGTTCACACTGGCGATCGTTTATCGCGTTGACTCATTTTCACCAGATTTAGTGTACATCTAGCTCGCTATGACAATTCTCGAGGTATACTTGCATTTTGATAGTGGACGTGGCTGCTGCACTCATGATAATTTGGTAGTTTCTAGTAAAGAGGGATAGATAAAGCAACAATAGACAATTAATGCAAGCCAAGTGATCACTACTCAGCAACTTATTTATTCTCTTGGATCACATCTCATTGATTATCTAACCCACTGCTTGGCACGCACGCTTCGGCACTGCCATTTCTTACCGAAACGTGATGTGAGTTGTTAGTATTAATGCCATTGTTACAGTGACGTCGCATGTCACGGTGAAACACCGCTGAAGAGTAGGGCGACGGTGGCGAGAAGGTGCGCACCGGTGAGTTGAGCGAGCCAGCACCACTTCCGCCATTGGCACCACCGTTCCCGCTAGGTGCAGCACTGTTAGTGGGCACTTCGCCGGTTCCGGTTCCATTGGTTCCGGTGGTGTTGCCGCCAGTGCCATTTGTTGCTGCAGCAGCATTGCTCGTGTGACTGTTGACCACGCTATCAGGCGCAAAGCAACTGCTACCCGATGAGGTCTTGATGAGTGCTGAGTTCATCATGTTGGCGAGGCGGTGGTGATGGCACCGCTCGGGTCGTTGCTAATGCTCCCGTGACGTGACACTAACCACGAACATCACTTTGTTTTGCACTAGGACCGATGCTGAAACAGCATACGGAAAGCGATTCATTAATATTGGATCGCACTTGTTAATTGTTAACACAACACTCTAATGATCTTTTAAAATGCTCTTACTAGATTATTTATGAGGTGAAATTAAAAAATGTGCACCGTTTAATTTGCATGCTAATGATGAATAAATAAAGCACTGGTCGAGGGTTAGCAGAAGGCGAGGTGATGGTGAGGTGGTGGCGTGAAGCAATGGCAAATGGGTGCACACACATTGAACGCACGCGCATATAGCAAACACGTATCGGTCGAATTGATAGACAACGTGATTGGTAAATGTTTGATAAGTTTTGCATGTGTTAATATGATTAAGTTTTGAATAATAGATTCGGTTCGAGCCAATAGAGGTATAGACGGAGTAGCTGGCGACGAGTCAGTGGTCACTAGCTCACCACCTCAACTCGGCATCTCGCTCGGTGCTTGCTTGCTGCTCGGATGGTCACAGAGTGATCTGGCCATCTCTACACATCTGATTATTTATTTATAGTCTTATTATTTGGCAAGATTCTGGTGGTTGGTGGCGGGAGCAGTGGCGGTCTCGCACTCTTGGTCTTGCTTCTTCCAGTGTCGAATGGTCAGTGGGCGCAGGAACTATATGGCACCGTGCAGAGTGTTGCCAACCAACTGAACACAACTGGTAGAGATGAGCACCACGGCAGCCGGCTACACGAACCAGCATGACTTATTCATTTGGCTAGTGTCGAGGCAATTAGGAAGACAGCAGTGAGCTCGACACTGCTCGATCCACTCTGCCACCGAGCTGCACTGCTCGGCGCACCACGCGCACTCCGGCAGCCAACCAGAATTGGTTCGGCGCACTAATTGGGCCGATTGCTCGCCACTCACTGCCAGTGCCCGCTCTGCACGACTATACTGTGCTCTAGCCAATCAGAGGGCCGCCTATAGGTCTTGAGCTTGTCGTACTCCAAGGAGCACAGCTTGGCCCTCTTCTACCCTCCTCACATTCCTGCTGCTTGTGCCTGCTCGCGCCAATACCACCAACGGCAGTGCCAACCCCACACTTTTTCTATCATTTACCAGTTACCGCTTGTATTTTTTGAACTTGGATTATACATCTACATTTTATCTTTAAGACCAATAATAGAGTAGTAAGTTCACGTGTTCACTATTTTTGAAGAAATATTATTGGTATTAAAAAAGGTTGTGCTAACTTGGTTAACGAAGTTATAACCTGTGACAGTTAGTTGGAATTAAGTAACCAAAGAGTAGGGATCTGTAGTAACAGTATACAATTAAAATCAATTAAAAAATTACAAAAAATGGTTTTGAGTTTGGTATGGAAGCTTTACTAAGTCTGTTGTTAATTAATTTGACAAATATAAAATATATATTATTTTATCAATAAAAATTTAGTAAAGTATTTATGTTTAGGAATATTTTGTTTCTTTAAATGACTTTTCTTAGAAAGATTTGTGAATTGTCAAGCATTTCTCGTGTATCCAACTAGTGTTCTTTTCAGGAAACAGTTTGTTTGCATTCTTTTTTGTAAATTTTATAAATTTTTAATCGTATAATCGTAAATAATTGAATATTCTTGGTGGTCGTGTGATGCCGACGAATGGCTTCAATGTGGCAGTTGGTTTTCCTCGGACCGAGTTCGACTCGTGGTCGTTTGCTCGATTGGCAACTGGCCACTAACTGTCGCACTGGATCTAAATCAAACACTCAAGCCCGACAACCTCACACAATGGCCATCTCATTTCACTGGTGGCGGGTGACACTGACGATCACTTGGGATGAGCTTGATCAGTTTGTAATGATGAGCCAACGTAGAGGCGTGAGTGAGTGAGAGAGTGAGTGAGTAGGCGCACACACAAAGCCGAGCACGGTGCCGAGGGGGCCACTCGGTCACAATGGAGGAGTAGAGTCGGTATAAGCCTCGGCTAATCACTGGCACATTTGCTTGCCGGTGGGCTTTTTGCCCTGCTCGACTTCTGACTCACGCTCGGGTACATACAAAAGCCCACGTTGTCGTTTGCTTTGCCAACTTGGAATAGAGCACAAGTTATCCAATTTTGAATAGACCAATTTGAATGGTTGTTTTGGCCATTTACTGTTACGATTGGGTCGAGTTGAATCGCGGTATCGAAGTGGATCGATTTGAGTAGTGAAGTGATGGATCATAGTAATCAAAACAAAACCTATTTGGCCATTAATTGTTTTTGCGACGTAGCTCTCCGGTACTGAGCCTTGCGGACCTCCGAGTAGTGGCCTTTGTGAGTTGACAAGCACAAGTGGATCATAACATAATGAAAACATATGACTCCGCTCGGTGACTGGGTGGTGGGCAGTGAGTTGGGCCAAGGGGCGCGCACCCAGTCTGCCCGTGGCAACTTTGGTGTCAACTCGAACATATGGCTTGGGTGACGTGAGACAATGCCGGCTCGCACTGCTCGATACCCCGCGCGCCACCCTCCCCCTCACCACTCTCATTTGACCTTTGACTTGGATTCTCTTTTGTGATAGCTATTCCAAACAAACCATTCACCCCCATCGTGTTGCACGAAATTAACTTAAATTAATACTTGCTACCTGAATCGACAGAATGTTGGGTGAGTAGCAAATAGGAGTGTGTCGTGTCACTAGCAGCAGTAGTGTGCACCACACGAAATGCGATCATCTGTCCCGGTGACGCGTTATCGACCGATCGGTGCTGAGCTCTGCTACTTGACTTGGTGCTGCTGCTCCACTCGAGGCCCATCAATGTTAAGATTAGCCATTTTGATAAAGCACTCTGCTATAACTCAATTTGGTCCACGTAACCGGCTTTTCAGTTTGAACTGTTGGCACGACTCAGATGCTATCCGTGTGCGTGCTTGGGCCACTGTTTGCGCGAGTGGATCATCTAATGGCATTAGTGATGACCGAGTGCGTTCACTGTGCACTTATGATCACTTGGTTTGATTTCGAGTCGCGGTGGCGGCTTTGTACCAGCACACCGATGCCCACTTACTCTTTCATTATTGCTATATGCCAGTCTGGTGCCAATCACAGCTTTGTGCGTGCTTAGAATCTATAAAAATTATTGTTTGTGCTTGATTCAAATGGTGACGATTAACCGCGTTTCGCTTGCAAATATTTCGAATCGATCTAGCGACAGTGCTCACTCAATGTGAATTTACCCAGTCTACCTTTGATAGCGTAAAAGGTAGAAACCTACTATGGTAGAACTCTGTTCTCTACGCTAAACACTATGAAAGCAAATTATTGTTTTATGTAGTTTCATTCTGTGTTTTCACTTGGCTAAATACGAATGATTGTTTTATGTCCCGCTTAATTGTTTTTATTCTTTTTATCAATAATGCGCTACTGTACCGCGCATAATCTACTACATAGGCTGTTCAGGAATGTGTGGTGATATGAGGTAATCGAGATGAGATCGATAAATATTTGAAGTGAGCACGTGATGCAATGCTCAGTGCGTAGTGTGTGTAGAGGTATCTGGAGACTGGAGTGTTCTTAGAGAGCCAATGACCACGACACTACATGAGACTGTGCTAATCGAATCAGAACGGCCATTGCTCACCTCTCCCGTCTCTTTCGCGCTTATGCATGAATTTTTAACCATCAAAACGTGATACCACTTGGATACCGGTGTGACAATCATCGCGTTTGGCTGCAATGAAAAATTAATATCTCAATTAAATATTTAAAATATCTATATTCTCATGGATTAATTATTCATCTTTGCCGGTGTCAACTAACGGAATTCAACAACTTGCGAACAAAACACATGGGATGTCTACAAATGGTCGCCTGACCTCCTGTTGACTCTCTTATTATTTATACTTCTATTTGTCTTAGATTTTAAAAGTTTTTACAAAAAATCAAAGGGATAGTAAAAAAGTTGAATATGCTATATTGAGTTTCAAAATAGTTATAATGCAACAGTAATTGTTTGTAGTCTACCATGGTTTTGCGCACACACCAGTTAATTTGGTTGCGATAGAACCCATGATTTGCGAGAGAGAGAGAGAGAGAGAGAGAGAGAGATTTGCTTGTGGATGCAAATAGCTGGTGATGGCTCACTGACTAGCACAAGTGTCAGGTTCATTAGGACTAATGACAGTGGCAGTGAGGATCGTTGGTGGTGGGCATATTAATTGATTAATAAGAATTGAGTGAAGTGGCAGGTGGAGTGGGTGCACGCCTGCAGGCGGGAGCGACACCTGAAATGGTATTGAGGAGCAGTGCGATGAGCCGAGCCGAGGCGAGGCTCGACGTGCGAGTGATTTAGCAGAGCGGCAATGGTTGTCCCTTGGCGCCACCACGTTGGCGCTGTGGCTAATGGGAACACTTTGTATTACATGATATCACCATGTATATGGCCTGAACCCCCGTGCGCGCCTACTGCTTTAAAATGTCGTGCAACTGGCAATGACTTAATTTATGGCATGACCTAATGTCATGATTAACTCCAATTGCATTCTCTAATGTTCACTTGTCATGAGATGTGTCGCGAGCGTGCGCGAGCTTGTCCTCACCACTTTCACTGTTGGCCACACATTTCGCAGGCCAGTCACTCACCTTGTTGGAATGAGCTGCTTGGTGGTAAGCACTGGTCTAAGCTGGTTCGCTTCGATGTGGGCCACCGCCAAGCAGATGTTCCGATATGGCTAGGCCGCCTCGGCTGGACTCGATTACCGCGCCCGCGCTCGGTCAGTCGATCGGATTCATTTGCTCTTACCAGCCCTCTGACTTTCACTAACTCGCATTGTGAGAGCACAATTACTGTTCATTTTTGTTTTGTTCCATTTCAACTCCGATCTATTTGTTATCGTGATAATTTTGTTTGTATTCTGCCTGAGACAGTGCCCATGCCTAACTTTCCATTATACTTTGCCTCAGCACTTACCTTTCTGAGTTGTTTCTACTTTTAGTTTCATTGAACTAATTTGATGACTTTCTAATGACATTTGCACTGGCCGCTGCCTGCCCACACGGCAGGTCTTTTTCAAATGATCTCTTTCACCAACCAAGTGGCATGCGCACTCTATCGATTTATCCCGTCGTTTGCTCACTCCACTGACTTGGCAATCGATTTGCCAGACTAGTAATTCAGATTTAAACATTAATTAATATTTCAACACATAATTAAACTTATTTGATTAACATAACTGATTTTAACCTACACCACTCGTGATGGGTAGTAGTGTTTGCGCACGATACATGCGTCGAGTGCACGACCTCAAACATAGTGATCGCACTGTGAGGTGTCACCTTTATGATCGATTACTTCTGTTCCTAATCCTATCGCTAAGAATTACTTAGGTCTAGAGGGGTTTGGGTTAGTGAATAAGCAAAGACACCGTGCCTTATCGTCATCAATTGGTTCCAATTGAAACAATTATTGATTGAGTGTTACTCTAATGATCTGGGCTGACATTCGCTGCATTTGCTATGACCCTGGACCATGGTTACCAAAGATGAATGACTAGTGAATGATGAATTTGAATGCAATCGTTTGACAAATATGACTGTCTTGCATGCAGTGGAGGCAGTGGGGCTACACAATCTAATTCGATAACGCGAGCAAGCCGCGTGTCGAGCTCGATTGGGCTGCGCCAGTCGGGGATCATTAACTCTTTGCCCAGCCATTACTGGGTTTGTCGGTGCATGCCGATCCGAGTGTGCCGGCACACACTCCTCTTTCCCTCTCATCAATTTATCGATCAGGTTGTGGCAACCCAGATGAGACACTAAGCTGCTCTTAACCAGCCTCCTCACCTAAGACTTGAATCATCACCTGGTTTGTGACTTGCTCCACCAACAACTCGATATTTGCCGGTAACTCTGCCGTGTCAATACTTTGCTATTTCAAAAGCTACTAATACGCGCAACCTGCAGATATTCCAAAGTGTGCACAATTAACCGAAACAGCATACAGTTTTTACAAGGCCAACTAGTACTCTATACTTTACTCTGGCTACTCTTACGTTGCATTGAATACTAATTTTTGAAATACTTTGATTTAGTCTGTATTTACTTAAAATCTAAATTGCATTCACGATTCTCAATTACGGAAGAAATTACGGCTATAAAAATCGCAGTGAGTGAGTTTATATAGTCTTACATAGAATGGTATGGTAGGTTTAATTTAATTACAACGGGCACACAAGGCATTGGTGTGGCGGCAATCGATTGCCATTACAAGTGTTATTGTGCCCACTATGGCACACTGGGGATGCGATGCTCCACTGGAGACAGCTCATCCTACTACACTAGTACTGCCATCCCAATACCTTTCATGGCCCGTCTTTTATTTTCTTTTTCTACCTATCTAACTGAGTTTTATTTTTTTAGTTTTAAATATGTTCTCTTGTTTGGATTTTTAATCAATCCAAAACCCTTAAGGGTGATGATTGCAATAATGTATAGTACTGTTGTCCCAATAGTACAAATATATAGTATTATTGCTCCACTCTGTTAAAAAGTAAAGTAGAATGTAACTAAACCTATTGGCAGAAGGCTTTTGTTAACAGTGGTCTGTAATCGATAGCATGTCAAGGCACGGGATTGATGCCCTGCGGACAGACTTACAGTGATTAACCATTTCTGCCTAATGGATAGCACCAGCAATGCAATGCTCTGTCAGCTTTCAAGACAGCCCTCACGCTTCGAATTGTACTCTTGGCGTTGCAATTAGCTGTTAAGGGCAAAGTAAAGTGTCTAGTCTAGGAGTGATCCATCGCGATGCCAGTGTGCGATGGGCAATGTGTCAACATGTGTAACTCTATTATAATTATAATTAATAGTCAATATTAATTATTCAAACACATACACTTTCAGTCGTCGAGTTGGTGGATTAGATTGTGTTGGAAAGAGTCTGAAAAGAGAGATTGAGCTTGTAGAACCAGTGAGGAGTGATGGTGTTGAGGTCGGGCCAAGTGCGACCAAGCTCGTCGCTGGGTGGTGTGGCATGGTAGCATGATAGCATGATGGCCTGCCCAAGAGGGACACCAGAGGACGAGAACAATTGTCGATTTGGTGGTGGGCTGCTTCTCGCTGGGGAGTCCAATTGGCAGGTACTCCAGCGAGACCGACAACGTGTATTCGAGCGGCGTTATTTATTGTCACTCGCTCTTGCCCACTCCGCTCTACTAAACCATTCTTCCATCGTCCGAGTTAATTTAGAATTATGGCCTTCAAATTAATCTCTCGGAGAGGCATTAAATTTGTTTCAATTTAGGCCAAACAGTAGCATGCTTGTCATGTTATTTGCGTTAGCTTCTTCTTTACGCGCTTTGGGACAACTTGGCTTGTCCGCACTTGGTGCGTTTGTTTTAAAAATCAAACATTAAATTTTAAACTTTTCTCCTAGTAGATTTGTGGCCAGCGCGACAATCGGTCCCGAGTTGGCAAATCATTTGTCTTGTGGTTTGACGTAACCTACTTAACCAGGCTACTCCAATCGATCTTAATCATTTTTGCCACTAAATATTTCTCTACTAAACATTGATATGAATTTTCTGTTATTCTCTGTTTAACACAACATCAACTGATTGCATGAGAATGCAAAGCATACTGTGAAACTCAAAATGAGAGGCAGAAAAGCTCACATTTGATTAAAAAACTAGGTTGTTTTCCTAGTTTCTATAATTTCTAACTGTAATTACACTTTGTGACTTTCGTAATTAAGATGTTAAATTATTTTAACCGGAGATAAAAATTACAACGTTGCAATTATCCAAAGCGAAACCAAACGCCAAGTCCCCATTGGCACAGGGCATGATTGGCAAAACAAATATAAATTTATTTGCTCTCACCATGGCATTAGCTGTCTCTATGATACAGTGCTCACCTATGCATTATTTATTAGAGGCAGAGTGTAGAAAAATTTGCCTGACCAGCTTGGTGGAGTGAGTGAGCATGGATCGCACTCATCTCGGAGCACTCCACTTCAACTACGACTAGGTTCGGTGTTGTTGCTTCTGCCACGCCATCCCTGGCGTTAAGCTATGTCTTTTGATGAATTACAATTAGACGCTGTCTGGCCTTGTTGCAAGTTGACAGCTAAAATATCGCTTTCGCCAGTGTGCCGCTCAAGTGTTTGAGTAGACCACTTCTGAATCTGTAGGCACAAAGTAAATTTAATTTAAAATGGAGGCACTAGATGAATGGCAAACGGTTAAGAATAAGGCCCGGCAACGGGCACCTACAGCCTTGGAACGAGGGATTTCGATGCTACCATCGCGCTCGGAAGGCTTGAATTATTAATGCACATGACAGCGATGCGACTGAATTGAAATGGCGAGAACGTGAACTTGCCCACAAATTGGTCCGCCTCGGACCCGAGAGGAGGCGAGTTGGAGAGTTGGGGCCCACTGGCCGGGAGAGGCCTCTCGCGCCCGCACCCAGCCTCGTGCCATCTCGTGCCACCCTCACCCTCGTCTCACCCACCACTCCTTCACACCATCTCCATTCCTTTCCTCCTCTCCAACTCACTTTGCCTTTCTAACCTAGCCAGTTCACTGTGCCGTTCTCTCGATAAACGGTCCATGTAAAGGGTCTTCTCTAATGTCGGCCCTAGCTTTTCTGTGCTCACTAAAGTAAGTTTACAATTCCATTTCTTAAACATTTATTATGGAATAGCCTATTTTTTGACAAGTTCATATATTTACTAAAATACTACATGTGGTTGAGAAACAAGTTAAAGAACCATACCGAGTTTTCATAGGAAAGTGGCCTCAAAAGAAAAGCTTGAAGTCGATTTTGCATGTTTAAAGGGTTGAGGTTTTTGACGTTTAATTTATTAATTGGGTACTTTTGCTCATTTAAAAACAAACAATTCAAGCTACCATTGTTGGGGCAACA
>DVQH01000097.1:0-46945 GCA_018231625.1 Papilio phestus
AGAGAGAGAGAGAGAGAGAGAGAGAGAGAGAGAGAGAGAGAGAGAGGAAAGAGAGGGAGAGGGCGAGCGCGATGGAGCAGGCATCAATTAGCACCAATGGCGCACAGACGCCCGATTTGATCGAGCTCTGATCGATCTGCACTGGACAGCGTTCAGCCGAACTCACACTGATGATTTATGGCACACACACCATACCTACCTTTCACTGACTCAGCTCAAGAGCATGACAATCACCAAAGAAAGAAAGAGAGAGAGAAAAAAAAGTAGAAAATGATAAAAACTAGCTTTGTACCCGTTGTTCATGTATCGATAGCCGCAATTCACTTTTGGAACCACTTATGTCAAAATAGTAGCTTATCATCCGGGAACTTCCTAACACATTCATCAGCATAATAAATATAAATATTATCATCATTATCATAAATATAAAACTAACTAGTTTGCTCACGTTGCATAACGTCATCTGGTGGCGCTCAAATGAGTTTGTGAAATTTGTCATATTTTCACGTCCCTGCGTCACAATAATAGATCGATTTTTGATTTAGTAAATGTGTTTTATTTTAAAAAAATATTTGACATAAAAAAATATCTGCTATTGAAAAAAAATTTTGATATCAAAAATTTAGGAGTATGTGTGCATAACAAGATTTATATAAATAAATAATAAAATATATAGAATAACAAGACAGATCTAATTGAGGGAGAGAAGGGGAAGAGGGAAGAGGTATAAAGGAAGAAGGAGGAGAGAGGAATAACGAGAGAGAAAATGTGCAAGTGAAAAGAAAGAAAACACTGTCCAACCAGCTTTACTTTGGTCACTTTGTCCAAACTGCAGCCGAAGGGACTAATCAAATTAATTGCCTGTGTTTGCCTTGGTTCGATATTCTCGCTGCAAGAAGATAGATTCTACTGAATTAGCCAAAAATTATTTTTCCCTTTTGAGAATTCGACCATCTATGCTTCAATTTTCTCTCTCGCTTCTATTTTTATCTCCATATAATAAATATCTCACGAGCTGGTAGATAAATTATTCATCGTTCTACGTTTATATACTTTGTAATCATTTTAATTAAATTTAAAAAATTTTAATTTAAAAGGGCACCAAGATTAATAATTTACAACAACGCTCATTCGCACACGCATACACACACCATATCTTTCCAATAATAATAATATGAGGTGAAGTTGAGATTCTAAAGTAAATATACAATGCACTCTTAGGTTGGGATAGCAGTGCCGTAGCCGAATTGAGCTAGAGAGTTAGAGATTCAGTTTGGTGATTAGAAACAAAACTAGAATTGTAAAGAAAGAGTGAGAGAGATGAAACTTAAGATAGAGAAAGAGAAAAATTATTAGACTAAAGAGACATAAGACAGGAAGGAAGTTGATTTAAATAAATATATCTTTATTCACTTTTTTCTTTTTCTCTCACTTCTTTTCTATACGATAAGTTGATTATTTAGAAATAGAGAGAGAGAAAAGGAGAATAAAAGAGATATTATAAGAAAGGAATACGACGACCCAGGGGCACACTAGGCCACAACAAGAAGAAGCTTGCGTGCGCATAATTAAGTCAGTTGTACCTAGAATATTAGGTAGGTAGATTGTCTCTTGTGATTCCACTAACGCTATAATTCTCTCTTTTATTATTAGAGGATATTCTTTTGATAAAAAATGAATAAGAATGGGAGACCAGAGGGAAAGTCTCTCACTTTCAGTATCAATTGCTTTTAGTCTGAGTGACTGGAATAGCTAATGTCAGCATAATACTTGGCTTGCACCATCTCCCCAAAAAATGACTTAGCCTGCAAAGAAAGACTAAATAATTAATTACTATTTACCATCACTATTTAATTATGGAATGACCAGAGTATATTTGGTATTGAGCAAGTTAGGGGGAGTATAGTGGAAGAGAAAATATAAGTCAAATGGATCAAATAAGTTTCCACGTTGGGTGCTCGTTTGTCCGAGCGAGATATTAGATTGGAAAATTTTTCTTGTGACTAGTCCTTGCGCGGTTTACTAAGTTTCACTCTGCAACCATACCGCACACAGACACCACACACACATTATGTAGATTAATCTCTCCGCTGGCTTCGGGTATTAATAATTCATAGAGTGGAGAGAGAGTGGGAGAGAGAGCGAGCATTAGAGTGTAGAGTGTGCGTGTGCGCACCAGAGTCAGAAGGGGCAGGGTGAGAGTGATCGTTATTATTATTTTAATTCAACCCGATTACTGGAGCCGATCTATCGGGCCAGATGTACTTGGGCCAAGGCGCGATCCACTGCGACTGGGCACCAGCCGTGTGCTTAAACCAATGTGCCCGGATCAAGCTCGATCCAGGCTTGATCACTCCTATCACCGCTAATGACATTAATTAAACTTTTATCTCCACCATACTCAACTCAACTCGGTGCTCTCTTTTTGAGAGAGAGGTGGTGTGTTTAATTAAAAGTTTTTATTAAAATTTAATCAATTTTAGCCTCTCTCTCGCTACAGCAACAGCACTATCCGAGATAATGAACTCTGCTACTGCTACACTGCCATTTAATAAATCCAGTTAAGTTAACTCATGGTGACTCGGAAAATGCCATTTTAAGTAAAGTTCTATATTAAATTGACTTGGTTAAATAATTATTTGAATATTCTTATAGCTTTAAATTAACATGTTATTTGTGTTGATTCTGTATACTTGAGGCACATGACTTGGAAAAAATAGTTGATTCAGGCAAAAAGTAGGTTTTGTAAATTGGAAATGGCACATCAAGACTGCTTGCATATTAATTTTTTTTTGCTGTAAATGCTCAACACTTTTTTGCTGTATAGCTCTAATCTCGAGTGTTGTTGTGTCTCTAGTGTCTGTCTATGTGTAACGAGCAACCAATTCTATCTCTATCTCTCTCTCTCTCTCTCTCTCTCTCTCTCTCTCTCTCTCTCTCTCTCTTCGGGATGTGTCTATTGTCAATCGAAAACACCAAGGGATTTGGTCGAGGCTTTGTTTTTTAATTACTCTCGCTTCCTTCTCTTCCTCTCTTCTACTTTCTCACGCATACCGCCTGTCGCTAATACCTCAATTTGGCGAGTGGCGTAAACGGAAAAGTTTTTCCACTACTGCTGATGCTGTTTCAGCTTATGCAAAACATAGCAATCCAATCAGTTCTTCTCTCTCTCTCTCTCTCTCTCACACATACATTGGTGTGTTTCTGTTTGAGTTGGTTGGTTAATTTACGCACGAGAGACAAGCGTTTGTCGTTACTATTGTAGACGTGGCTCGGGCGCCAATCTAATTGAATCCCCAGTTGGCGTAGTCGAGGTTGTTGACAAAGTTAAATTTTTTTATTCTCACTGATTCACTTGCAATTTGGCGTAACACGCGTGGTCTTTTCCCGCCACTTTACAGTTTGGCAGAACGAGTGGTGTCGATGAAGAATTGAGCTAATTAAACAATACAATTCCTCTGAATTATATGTTTAATTTTTTTCTGAATTTTAGCGAGACTTTTAGCAAGAAAAAATATTATTAGGAGCTGCGGGGGATGGTGGCAAAGTGGCGGATTAGTGCGATCGGTGGTGTGGAAACATGCCCTCGCCTAGTCGAACCCCCTGTCAGAGTTGACTGTCGGGTTTGGGTTCGAGCCGAGCCCGGCTGGGTTGGCAAGCACATTGTATCACATGGTATCACTGGCGCGATGGCGATGCAACATTGGGCCCGCTTGTATGGCAATTAGAAGCACAACCAAGTGGCTCAGTTAAATCTTGTTTTAGTGTGCCATCGTGCTCTGTCTAGTTTGTCTTTCTTCCCTCTCTCCCTCTCAGTCTGACAGACAGTCTCTGTGTGTTGTCTCCAATTAATTTGTCGCCTCAATACTCCCCTATCCTTCAGTCAACTGGGTATCTCTTACTTGCACACATACACACTCGCATGCTTCCAATGCTTGCTGGCAACAACAATTGAGATATCAACCAAAATGAAGCTGTGATTTATATTTCTCTTTTCTCCGCCCATTTGGCTTTTTGATTTTAACACTGGAATTTTTTTCTATGATATATTTCCACTAGGCAAATGGTGATCATAGACAAAAAGGCTAGTCTGGAGAAAGTTGCCGGTTCCGTTTTTTGTTGTACGCGAAAATGCCTAATGGCTTAAAGTGCTGTCACAATGCGTTTCAGGTGTGATTGGTTTGGTTCTGACCAACTTAAGCCAACAGCAGCTGTGTGTTATAGCCACCCACATCCGCTGGACAGTAGTTTTCCATGAAAAGTGCACTGCAGTGAAGATTGACTGATTAAGGGGCTCGCCACTGGCTGGGCTTCACTGCACTACTTTTTTGCTTTGCCGACCCACTTTTTCTTTCACTTTGTGTGAAAGACGAGTCTCAACACCTAACACCAAAGAGTCGAGTTGCCATCATGTTTCTATTATTATAATTTGATTCTTTTTAATTAAAATTTTTTGTTAATTAACTTTTTTTTGGTAATGTGAAATGTGAGTGCAGTGATCTTGAGTGGAGAAAAGTTTCAAGTGCAGAAAAGAATTGAGTAATTGGAACCTGTGGTTTTTGCTTTAGCCCTATTTATTCCTCTCACTCCACACTGCTTGTAAGCACGAACGGCGAATGTGTCCAGCTAGTGGACACACGGGTAGAACGAGCTTTTAGCAAGTCTTCCTGTGGATAGCCGACAGCTAGTCAACCAGCCCAAGTCATGTCGCATCAGTTGGCCTGTTTTGGCTTTCAAATTCGAATTGACAGTTGCCCGTCCGGACATCGTGTGCTGCTTGCTTGCGGAAGAACTCGTCTCTCATCATCGGTTAAATTAAACTTTAAGTGCTTGTCGAGTTGGATCATTTTGCAATATCGCACTGATAGAGACAACGAGAGAAGAAGAGAGAGAGAGCGACAGATAGAACTACCACCACCAAAAATATCCAACATCTCCGATCAACCACATACACATACCCAGGCGACATTAATTTCTGAAGAGAGGGGAAAGGAGAGAGAGTGAAACCGTTAGAGTTATAAATTTTTGATTAAATTATTCATATAAAGTATATCGATGTTTGTGCTTTAATCACAATGAAACAATAGTTGTACACTTATTTAAATAATAATAATCTTAATCATAATGAAATATATCATTTTATCAACATATAATAATAATAATGATTGTGTTATAAAATGTTATGACAATATTACTTTTATTCTTTCTTTATAAATCTTTGTTTTTAACTCACAGTAATTTCAATATCAAGTGATTTGAAAAATATGAAAAATTGTTTGTTGTGTTATGTTTTCTGCTCTGAAAAACAACCCCCCCAAAAAACAGCGATATGATTCATGAAGCCTGTTGTATCTCACACTGTTGTCACAAGCCAGTTGTTTGTGTGTGTGTAGAAGGAGCTTCCCTCAGTCTCTCTCTCTCTCTCTCTCACTCACTCACTTATTGTATTGTGAGCAATGTATGTGCGGCGGTAGTGCTAATCGAAATTGATGATGCTTGTATGGTAGTTGTTGGTGCCGGTGCGGTCGAAGTGAAGGCACTCGCAGCTGGAGACAGTGGGCAGCAGGCGTCGGTGTCTCGATCAATCTGGCACCGAGCGACCAAGCCACTACTCTACCATAGACTCACTGAACTTGACTTGGTTTTGCACTGTGTGTGTGTGTTTCGCACGCCATATTGACACGGACACCCTACTGCTTACTTTCTCTCTCTCTCTCTCTCTCTCTCTCTCTCTCTCACTCTCTTAATGCTCAAAGTCGCGCTTGGCACCGAGCAGCAGGAGCAGTGCCATTGATGTATTGAGATGCAGCGTGACAATGACAAATTAACTGTATGTGTGTGTGTGCCTTTTGTCTCCTTTAACCGGCTTGACTCAATGAGTCTATGACACTGAAAGGAGAAGAAAAGAAATTCCTTTTGGCATGCACAAACACACAAAGGAAATCTATTTGAGACTATGGTTTTGATTTGTTTCTCTCTCTCTCTCTCTCTCTCTCTCTCTCTATCTCTCTCTTTCATCCTAACACAGAGTGAATAATTAGAAATTATTATTACTATTTGAAAATTAAGAAACACATAAATCAAATGCAGAATAAGGTGTAGAAGAACTTGCCAAAAAAGGCCAAACAAACTTCTTGTACAACGGTGTTGTTTTGACCAGAAACTTAGATTAAATTATTTGGCATTGTTATAACAAGGAAAAAATACAGCAAATCATTACGCGTATAGTAATTGTACAGTAGTAATACCAACATTTGATTTATATCGTAATATCAAGTTTAAAACTTGTTTACACTCTATTTGCTATTGTAGTGGTGTGTGTAGGAGCAACTGCCTCTGTCTCCCCTGTACCAGTGTGTTTGTGTTGGAACAAATTGAGCTTTGAGTTGATTTATTAGCTGCCCCATGTTACAATTATTTGTCGATCTAATCTCCTCCACTGGTCGCTAGATTGGCCCGTAGGTTGCTGCCACTGTGTCTACTGTATTTATGGAACAAGTGCGATGTGCGAAGGGAAACAATTTGTCATCGTGCGAATGGCTCGCAGCGCACTCAGTGCTTGATCCAGCTTCCGATGTGCGCTATTAATATTGCTACATCGCAACTTCTTACAATACGACACACAAAAAACTTTAATGATTCTTGAAGAATTAGTCGTGTGACTAACTTGCAACTACCATTTGGTTTGCTTCTTTCTCGATCTTGAAGTCACGAGCTCTTCTAATTGACCAATTAGATTGATTTATTCTATGTTGATGTTCGGTAGATGCTCGCACTGACTCCGGTGTGCGATGTCTTGTTCAACTTTGAATAACACCAATTCTTGTGCGTTTCACTCCTTCGTTTCTTCGATTGATTCGATCTTCCCAGGAAAGAAAGAGTCATCCCGGCACATGTCGCACGGATTGGCTCTTATGTTGCAACCCGTTTGGGTTTGCGTTAACTTTTTGCAGTTCAAATATTTGTGCGTGTGTATTTGATTTAGATCTATACCCTTTCTTCTTTTGATGTACTTTTCCACCCGTCTTTGGCGAGATTTTGCTGAGCTTCCCAATACAAATTGGTTCGATCTATTCATCCAGTTTTAATGAAGATTAATGCCCAAACGAGTGGGAGAGAGAGAGAGAAAAGAGAAGCCAACTATCAATCCCCAAAGCGGGCTGCCGAATCGAGAATTATCTAGCTAAACATAAAAAATAGTGAGCAAGAAAGAAGAAGGAAAAGGACCAAACCAAATCGCTCTCTCTCACACACACACAATCTAAAATCGATACTATCGATTAGCGTGCCTTGCTGAGCGAAGAAAACGAGTTGGTGCGTTTAAATTTTTATGTTATTATAATTTAAATAAATTTTACACAGTCTGATAATGGCGGACAAAATGGTGAGGACACAAACGCCCGTGGTGAGAAGGAGGATACGGCACGCAAATTCATTAAAATAAATTGCAATCACATCTGGCCTTTTGTGTGGACCCATGGTGAGAGTGTGTGATGGGCACTGGAAAAGCCATGCGAGTCACCCAGGCTAGACAGTGAGCGAGACATAATCAAATTAAAATTCGCCCTCAACTTCACAAAATCCATTAAGGCTGCATGATTCTGGGAAAAATCGATAGAGTAGCCGCGTGTATGGTGATTAATTAATCGTGGATCGGTTGATAATCGAGGGCAAACTTTGCTATGTCAATTTGCTCGGTCAGCGATATTGCGAACGCTCATTCTACCTACCCAGTGATGAATGTTCTATTCTTCAAAGCCTTGGGTAGGATTTTCATTGCAAACCAGTGGCAAGCCATCTGCGACACATTGACATTTATTTTTTCTTTTCTCAAAGAGAGAGAGAGAGAGGAGAAATGTTCATCAAGAATGTACTTGTTTTTGTTCTATTTCTTCATTAGTTCCAAATTAAACTTGAATTCCACAGTGCACCAAGCTTTTCTTCACATGTTACGTAAGATGTAGCAATTAATTGTCTGTGTCTGTCATCTTGGGTAGTGCCTAATGACGATGCCATTCGTCAAGCAGTCACCACTTTTACTCGTCGAGTCCTAATGATGCTTCAATCTTTAATTGATCTAAGTTGGAGCGTTGTCTCTTGGTGCGCAACTCCGGAACACGTCTTGATCCTCCTCCCAAGATACATTTCAATCTTCATTTCTGTCGATTGCTTCTACTTAATCCAAACATTGTCTCGTGGTTTGAGCCTCGTGGCAATAAGCAATAACATTCGAAGAAGCACTACTTCAGGGTGTGTCGCCAAGTTTGTGCATGTGTGTGTAGTCATGAAGAAAAATTGATTTAATAAAGTGAAAATCGACTTGATGCATCGTGTAGAACTAGGGATAGTAGGGCCGTGCTGATCAATACTCGCACGGCCCACTGTCTGCCACTCAGGCTCATCACTCATCGGGCCTACCAGACCAGAGTTCCGAGCAATTTGCTTGGCACAGAGTCAACTCTCTCCCTATGTGTTCCTCTCTAATCCGAACTGCAAAACATGTGTGTGCTCATTAAAGGAGTGCTCTGCAACCCAGCTTTTTGGGAGTTTAAAAAATTAACTATGCAAAAACATTGAGATATTCGAGAGGGAGGAAGTAAAACAAATAGCCGTGTAATCTATTTTGATTCTTGCGATGCAACCACAAGCGCTATTTGGGTGCAAAATGAGAAGCATATTTCATGTGACTGCTTCATGGCGGCTTCTACTGCAAGTCTCTAAATCATTCGATTTAAGGAGAATGTTTCGAATTGCACTGTTTAAGTGAAGCTCGCGCCGATCTAATGAGCGACACATGGGATCTTTGACTTTCTATTGATCTACAGTGGCGCGGTACTTTGTTCTCATTGTTGACAATATATAAAAATTTAGTCTATATGAATTTAAACTTTGTATAGGAAATTACATGCAGTCCTGGAGAATCATGGCACGCATATGGCATACACTATTAGGCTTAATACAAGGAATTTTGTCCCAGCAAGTCACTTCATCACGAATTTGACCGGAAGACAGTGATTTGAGGAGCATAGATTCTGTTTAATTTCTTATTCAGTTTGGTGGTTTGTTCCAAGCATGCGTGCCTCCTTTACATGCGTGCCATAATTTTATGCCTATTAAATTTGTTTGTCTTGCAACTAGCCTTGAGTGTGTATCTGTGCTCGGCTTAGGGCTGGCTCGTGTTACGCGTCATTTGCATTGGTGCCGTTTGGCAGTGGATTTGATTGTCGCTTCCGATTCCGCTCCACTTGAAGATGTCTTAATCGTGCCACAAGCCAAAGCCAATAGACACAGATCGCTTTGCTTCAACTCTATGAATGACTGTTGTGTTGACCTTCATTAGTATTGACCCTCCTCTTTGCGGTGATATATGTTTTCCACATGTGCATATTCACTTAACTCGGCACGGCCATCCCATTTCGATTAGGACTCTCACCATCATCCCAAAACTTTTATAACTCTACACAATGCTTTTCCACGGTCACGTCTTGCAAGGTCCATTTATTTCTTTTAAAGAAATAAGTGAGAAAAGGAGGTTTTGAAAAAAACTTTTAGAAACATCGAGAAAAGAACACTAAATCTAAGCGATACAAAATAAATAATCATAGTTCTTGTTTAGGAGTGTGTAATTGATGGTGTTTGCATTGAGAACCAGACTCCTGTGTTGGCTATAAACGGTCATCGTTTGCTTTCTAATAAAAGTTCTAGTGTGCGTGTGATATGAGTGCACTTTAGATTAAGGCTATTAAAAAAGTGCAATGGTCATAATCAAACTTGCTTATGGGCACCATTCGATGTCAACGTTGGTTTTGGTCATAAACTTTGCAGTTTTAAGTCGTATTTTTGTATTTCTTCTTGACAAGCAGATATGAAAGAGGAATTGGAGTTTGTCAGACAAAGCTAAAGAATGGATTTTCATTGTCATTCATGGGTTTTTGCTGCCCGATCGTGTCATTGAAGCTCGGTGTTAATGAAGCCGAGTAACGGTCAGTTGTGTAGCGAAATGATCCTGGCAAGTAGTGTGAATGATGATGGTGTGACACCTCGATCGATTTGGCATCTGGCAATCGTGGTGGCGATGAGTCCACTGGCCACAGAGTGCATTGCAACCCACTCTGATCGACCACTATCATCGAGCTGGCATCGTCACCGATGCATTTGCATAGAAGCGTGCTCTCTCTCTCTCTCTCTCGGTGTCTAATGATGATAAATCGATTCTGTGGCTCACAACTAACAAAAACAACCATCGGTGAGGAGAAGTCAACCTCACTAACGATAGTCTATGCCCGACGACTTGACTTGCCGAGTGCACTTTGACTTGGCGATGAATCGGCTCAGATGAAAAATTGAATCCAAATGGCTGGCAATCTTTTCTCAAATTGATTTTCCCGCCTCGACACTGGCCGATCGAACCAGCCGGATACCGAGACGCGCGTGCAAGCCGGTCCTAGAACACTAAATGGGTTAATGTGACTCGCTCTATCGCTTGGTCTTGCTCCTCTCCCCCTCTCTGCGTGTGTCATTCTCTCAGGATAATAGTTTAAATTGAATTTTGTAAATTTTGCCTGCGTTTCTCGTCGTTTGGGATTCGCTTACTACTCCGTTTTTCCGATATTAATGATTCTGGCCATTTTCAGACTGAGAAAAAATTATGCCAACTGGCCGGAGAAGAGTCTGGACAGTGGGGGGAAAGATGCACAGACGATACACTAGCAACAATTTCAAATTTAAGAGAGAGGGAGAGAGATGATGATTGAGAGGACTTTAAATTCGTCCTCAGCGGCGGCAACACTACTCTCGTTTTCTTTGCCCTTGGTCTTGGCTATGAATGATAATCGACGGCGTGCTCCAAGTGACCAGGCCCAGTGTGGACTGTGTGCGATCATTAATAATAATCCCGCTCGGTCGGGCGCTATCTCGCAGTGTGCGTGTGCCGGCCAGAGCCAAGCGTAGAGGGCTCGATAAATCACCCCGTTGTGCCTTGTTGTTCTTCGAGTTTTTCAATTTCGTGATTGCCAAGTGGTTGTGGTGCCAGTTGGCAGTTGATGCGCCACGCCATTGGTTACGATCAACCACTAGCAAATCAAACTCAAGATGTGTATCAAAGTGCATGCTTGTGTGATATTTTATTTTGATCACACATTTGTAGTGGCCACAGCGCGCACGCGTACTCATAGTACTAGTATCCATAGAAATGGATTTTGACTGTTCACAAGCTAATTACCCATCTTATCTTTGTTGCAGTGCAAACCAAACTTCATGGGAAGACTTCTACCTGGGCATTACAGAGAGTGAGCTATACCCCAAAGACAGTGCCGTCTTGCCGCGCCTTCTACACGATATGGCTACACTAGACATTGTGCACGTTGGTAAGTACCCTCGTGGTGGACACTTTCACTAACTCGATTTTACACCAACATAAGAGTACTATTGAGAAACTGCCATGCAATTTTAATATTGCTGGTCATTACTGCTAGTCTGCAGGGTGTCCAGACGCCCTAGTAATCTCTTTGCTTTCTCTCACAGGCACACACAAAATACAAGTGAAGAGAAAAAAGAATTTAAGCTAAGTCGTATAACAACACATCGACTCGTTGACTAGATGGCTTGCTTCACACTTTCCAACGTTGGCAGCGAGAGTTAACTTAATTATCACTTTAGATCCAAATGGAAGGATGCAGCCAATGCTTGTACGCCATTTTAAAGAAAAGAGAGAGAGATAAAGACGATCAAGGAGGACTGGGTCTTGTTTTGGTCAGCAAACAGTTGCGAGGGTGGTGAGACAAAGCAACAAAAATAAAACAGCTGCTCGCTTGGCCTCTTCTCGAGTTCAAAATTGAGATTCTTGAGCTTCAGTTAACTCAATTAGATACGCTTTGGAACACGCTGACGCCACTCATACACACGGACACTGTAGAAACAGTAGGAGAGAAAGTCTCTCAATGTTTGAGAGAATTGTTGATTTGTGTGTTCCCAGGGAAGCATGTTTTTAGTGTGTGTGCGAGTCCGCGTGAGCTTGAGCCACTCTACAGCTTTGCGACGGCTGCCATAATAGATTTTAATAGTATTCTTATTGTGGAAAGATTTGGGCCGAGACACGCTTGTGCCACCATGGTTTCTTGTGTCGTTTGGCAATTTCATTAGGAGCTAAGAGGGGTCCCACAAGTTCAATGTGTGTATAAACAGTCTAAATAGCTTTTATGCAAAGAAAATGAAAAAACGAGAAAAAGCGGTTTGCATGGCTTGGGTAAACGAAGCAGAAAAAAGAAGGGTTTTGCGAGCCAAGCACGGCAAAAATTGCCAAGTTTGACGATGCGTTGTGAGGTACCAGTGAGTCGCGTGGTTCGATTAACCAGTGCCGCGGTTTGGCTTGATTTAGTGGGAAATAGTCTCAAAGTTAAAGTTGTTGAAATTGAGCTAATGTGGCTGGCAGTGTTAGAAGAGAATGAAAGCTCAATGCCCAAGTGACTATCCATATGGTCAGTGTGGTCACTCACAGTGGTAGTGCTCCCCATGTCAAGTCCTAGTATGGCAAACTTTTCAATTACTCTATTGGCTGGTGATGCCGTCTCTGCTACGGGTAGAATTATAGCCTTCAAGGGACATGCTTCAGGAACGAATGCCGGAAATTGCACTTGTTACCAACGTTGGTAATGAGTTACCGATTAAGCTTGCTTTTGCTTCTTGTCACTCTTAACTGGCCCTCCCCCAGCATAGATGAATTGCTCAGCACAACACCAACGATGTTCTCTTTTGTTGCTCGCCCCGTCAATAACATTGCCGGTAACTAATCAATTAACTTTTCTTTTAAGAATCAGAATTATCTAAACGCAAAGAGTGTGCAGTAAATGGTTTGAAAGGCAGCTAACTGATCGACTTTCTAATTTAAGTTCAATTCAAAATTGGAACAAATATTTGTTGTTGCTTGTGAGAGTTAGAATGAAACACATGCGACACACAAGTTGGATCGCTTTGTTGCTCAACTCATTAGTTGCTCACACTTGACCAGTTTGCAGTGGCGATGCACTTCACTAACGGATTGTGATTTTTGCTTTTGCCAGTGCAAAAGGAGGGTGGCACCCAGTTGAAGTTGGTCATCAACTACGAAGACGCGGGGAAAGCACTCTTCAAGCCAATGAGGTATGAAGTGACCCTAACTTTAGTGTGGCCCAACTGACCCCAACCCACCCGGACCAGGTTTTCAAGAGATCGCGAGACCGACCCAAATCACTTCTACTTCACCGACTATGAGAGGCACAACGCCGAGATCGCAGCATTCCATCTAGATAGGTAGGCTCTCGACAAGTCGTTAGCGGTTCTCACTCACTCGTCCATCTCGGCAGGATACTCGGATTTCGGCGAACCCCGCCCGTGGTAGGTCGCGTGCTCAACATCACCTCGGAGATCTATGCTCTGGCTGACGAGGATCTCATCAAAACATTTTTCGTCTCGCCAGGTGGGTGTTCAATTAATCGCAGCGGTTGGTCAGCAACATTGCCCCAGATAAAGGCTGCTTGGCTATATTAATTGAATCGTGCAGATCATGAAGCACAGAATTTAATTTGGTTCTTCGACAATAACAGTTGTACTAATTCTGGCGTGATTTACATGAAAAATCTTGGTCCTGCCGCTAATCGGCTTAGTGGCGAAACACTTCCTGCAAATGCTGGCCCAAATGTGGCTCCCGGCTCAGGCCTTCAACGAGTGCCTTTGCCTTGGTAGATCGTATTAACTGGCCAAGTGGTTAGAGGTGTGGAGTGGTAGAGTGAAAGCGGTGGGCCACGTTGTCCGATCATTTCCGAGTGTAATTTGATTTTGCTCAGTGGCGCAGCACTGTGCACCGATTTGGTGCCACCCGCCATGGAACTGGCAGCACCAGATGGGCGCGCGCAACAATGAGGGGACACATTTGGACTCGAGCAACCGAATACTTTTGGCACTAATTGAATGGACAGCCGCCAAATGGAAAGTCAAACGGAAATTGAATCTAAACGAAATTCGAGTTCAATTGAAACTTTGTAGCAAAAAAGTAATTGGAAATGCCGTGTCATTAGATTCGAGAACCACTGCTAAAATTTAGGTTTTGTTGGGAATTGCAGAATTGAGCTCGGTGATGAACTTGTCAAAGTCAAGTTCATCTCGTTAGTGTGACCTCTACCGGGTGCGATCGATGGGCGACATGTGTAGGCACTGCGTTCAACTAGCCCTCATTTATCATCGCTCGCTCGGCAGAAGCAGCTAACACTATGCAAATCGGGTCGGCTCGGTGTGATTAATCAATGTGCACTAATTGTTCTTGTTACCCACGTCTCGTCTCTCCCCCTCCTACCACCCGCACTGGCAACCGGCAGCCAACAATCTGTGCTTTCACGGCAAGTGTGGCTATTACTGTGATACAGCCCATGCGATCTGCGGAAGTCCGGACACGATCGAGGGCAGCTTTGCCGCCTTCTTGCCCTCCAAGAGTCTGGCACCGAGAAAGGTAAGCCTAGTTGCGGATTAGTGGCTTGTGTGTGCATAATTTCTATTTGGTCCCTCAGGTTTTTAGACACCCATATCGACGAAGTTATCACAAACGGCGGGTATCACAGTGGGAGACCGATCCAGATTACTGTGATAAATATGTGCGCCATACGCCTCCATACCACGAGGGCCGTCGTCTGGCTGACCTCATCGACATGGCTGTGCTCGACTTTCTCATCGGCAACATGGATCGCCATCATTATGAAACTTTCAAATCTTTCGGCAATCATTCCTTTATCATTCATCTGGACCATGGTCGAGGGTAGATTATTATAAATTGTCATCAATTGTTTTTATTAATCTCCTTTTCTAACTGGTAGATTCGGCAAAGCACATCATGACGAGCTCTCAATCCTAGCCCCTTTGGTACAGTGCTGTATCATACGTAACACCACCTTGCATACACTACTCACATTGCAAAACAGTCCCAAGCCACTAAGCGGTAGGTTTGGTTGAAACGAATTTCCTAATTGGTTGATTAATTATCAAAAAAAATCTGTAGCACTAATGCGTGAATCAATGTCGACGGACCCAGTGAGGCCAATTCTCACCGAGGACCACTTGTTGGCACTAGACCGACGGCTGGCGATACTGCTGGGAGCAGTGCGAGAGTGCACCCATCGTCGTCCCTTCCAAGATGTCATCACCTTTGATGGGCACTAATCACTTCTCACTCAAACCTAATTATCTCTTAGTCAACCCCAGTCACCCGACCAAATCTATTTTTTCACCTTCTTTCCCGAATCTATTTTGTTATACCACTTGCGTGGCACACACGCCCCTCTGGTCAAATCAAACTCCGATCAAGCGCGTAACGTGTTGGCATCACGAGCACGTCAAGTACCGCCCTGGTTGGCTCCAGTCATCTTCTCTCTTTGATCTTCACCTTGCTGTGATACGAAGCAGCTTCACGTCACTGGCAACAATCTCTCTCTCCCCTTCTCGTTGTTGTTTCTCCTTATTTGTTGCATTTCATTGATGATGAAGAACACAAAGTTAATGCAACCTACTTGGTCATTATTTCTGGTGTAATTTGGTCCATTGCTTGTTAACCAAACTACGCACACTGCTCTCTTGTCGATATCTCCACTCTAAGAATCGCACAACCTCTCATTCTTTTTCTCTCTGTCAATTGATGTACAAAAAAGTCATAACCAATCATACTACACTCGTCTCACTGTGTAAATTTATCTTCTCATATCTATCTTGATTGAAATAAAAATCATTGGTACCTATTTGAATGCGTTGGTTGATCGACCGGGTGTGAAAAAGCTGATGCGGGTTGTGGGGCGATGCTGGCGGCACTAGCTCAGTGATCACTGATCACCAGGAAGGTTGCGTAACCGGGCAAAGTTTGTTTTGTGCTTATAAGCGGATCCGTATCCAGTTGTGGGGATTTTACCCAAAACTCTGCAAAACATAGCTCTTGATAGGGAAAACTTTCGCCTCATATCTCTCAGTGAAAGAAATAAAAACAAGTTTTTTGCCTCCAATGCCTTTTGGGATTTATCGCTTTCTGTGATATCCGAAAAACTAAATGATCAATAAACACGAGTCATTGATTAAAATCTAAATCTATTGGGGTAATAAGTCTAAAGGTCAAGCTACACAGAAAATACTTACCTAGATAGAAGTTAATTTTAAAACGAAAAACGAAATAAAAACATTCAATTTGGTTAACAAATAAACACGGTGCGCCATCTGCCGTTAGTCAGTCCCAACCACTCATCTCATGTGATGAACACGTGACTGAGCAAGTTTTTCATGAGAAGGTTAAAGTTGTATGTGTGTAAACATTTGTAATTTACGATTTCACATTTGTTTATTTTTTCATTATATAACTTTTTCATTGTTATAAGTTTAATGTGCTGGTTTGAATCATTTTATTTTAGTATTAATACTTAATCAAAATAATTTGACTGTGATTTTCTGATTTACGTGTTTGTGAATCGATAAATCGATTCGGTAAGTTGAATCTTAATTATAAAAAGGTTTATTGATCACTTTGTCAATATGTTTTCAATTAACATGTTTGTCTATATTTGTTTATGCAAAACTTGTAGCATGACATTGACTGGTAAGTCTCGATACTCAATTTGCACGATTGATTTTGCTAAAGTTTTGTTTTCTCTTACAGGTATGTACATTCTCAAATACTAATGTGCCATGTGCCGAGTGTGTAAAGTAAAGCTCCGTTTTTCTACGATTGTCATTCGAGTGAAGCATCTAATTTATCAGCTTTCTCATATCACGCCCCATTGAGTATGAGTCAATCTTGGTGTTGGCTACCGAGCAACAAGCGTGGTCGGATAAAAACGCGAAGAATGAGCTCTTACTAGGAATACTTTTCCCCAAGTACGACGATAAAATGTGCCTTATTTGGTGAACGCTAGACATGCCACCAGACGTGTCTGCTTGGCTTAGACCTCACGATACGATGCCAGATAAAATGTTTAGAAACTCGCCAACAAATCCCCGAACCGCGATATGTAGTGTGTTGTGATAGTGTATCGATTGTACAAACAGATCAGAATGGCTCACGCCAACTAGTAGCAATAGCACGTCAAGTGATGAGCAAATTGGCATGAGGCTACTCTGAAGGGTTGTGAGTTCGTCATGACAAATATGGTATGATTATCGTATATTCATATGATCTATCAAGTGGATTAGATGACTGGTTCATAAACAATTTTTGTTTAGGATTTTTAGGAGTGTCATTGTTTCTAGTCAATTGTAGGGAAGGGCTTTACTGAGGTAAAACTTATTTTACACTTTATTTTACTACTCTTGCGGTAAAATTTCTAAATAATTACAGTAAAATTGTTCCAAGTGGAACACTTTTTTAAACACAAGTTTGTATTGAAAAAAGGCGAGTTGGCAAGCGGACTGAGAGAGTGGGATAGCAGTAATAGCTATCAGCAATGTTGTCTCAAGACAAGCAAAACACCATCCCAGGCCTAGAGAAGGCAATGATAAGAGCCAGCCAGTTTGCTTTGATGGCCTGATCGGTCAGGATTTTTTTCCTAACTTCATTCACCACAATGATAAGGTCAACCTCACTTTTGCGGCAACTTTTCTTTTAAATTATCATTTTTCCAAGTTGTAACCGGATGAAACTAAACTTCGCTATTGACTATTGAAGTTTCTTTAAATCACATGCTTAATAAAACTTATATCGTGATGAGAAAAAAAAAGAAATTAATTTGATAACACCGCATTGAAAAATTGAAAGAAAAAACTTGGAGATTATATACTAGTTTTAAGAACTTCTGAAAATAATTTTCATAAAATGCTTGAACATAGATTCAGATGATGAGCTTAAACTTACACTTGAATATCGAAGGGTCTTAATAGCATTGATTGAAAAATCTTAAAAGTTTGTTTCGGTTCTATAGTTGACGTTGGATAAAAACTTTACAAAAAATACTTTTGAAAACATTAAAACAATTGAGTCATTCGTAAGTAACAATTTTAGTAAATAAAGGTTAAATTGCCCTAAAAGGAAAGATAACCTAGGCCTGAGGTGTGTATTTGTGAGTGTGAGTTGAAAAAGGTTATTTGAGAAGCTTTTAATTATAACCCCCTATAAACCATATTCAAACTCAATATTCAATTATTGCGCAATATTTATATGTATAATTTGATGTGAACAGCAATCGAGTGCAATAACCAGAATAATGGATGCCGGGAAGGAGAGTGCTCAAAGTGGCAGTCGACCCTCGGCGTCGAGTGCTTGCACGATACCATTGGTGGGAGTGGAATCTACTCGGTTGAAGCTCTTGTCACCTTCGATGTTGCGTAGTGCGTTACTCGGCAAGTCAGTGATCGAGTCGTTGCCACTTATCACTCAAGTCGATCACGATAACTCACCGATTACCAGCAACGAGTCAGCCCTGAATATATCTGTTTTACCTGACCACCAATCTTCAACCATCTCCTCCACCCCGTCGATTCATCCTCTTCCACCACTGCCAACCGTTCCTGATGATGATCAATTGCAGCGATATTTGCTGATGATGCCCACTGGGTCGTATCTGGCTCGCACAGATGTGGTTGGCATCGCATCCACTAGCTTGCTACAATCACCAACTCCGGTCATGGTTTGTTCACATGATCTAGTCACATTTCTGTTTTTCCACCCCTTATCTTTAGGAGGGGTAGAGATGCTGCTTGTCTTGACAAAGATAGTGATACCTCGTTGGTTACGCAATTGTCGGTTACGGTCGTGTCTTTTGTTTCATTAGAGATAGTTCAGGTTTACTTTTACTTTGAGAAGATTAAAAATTGATAACATTGGTTGTGTAATGATAAGTAGCGATTGGATCATGCTAGTTCAGTGCTTAGAACTACAGACGGACTAGACATGGCGCGTATTTTTCCCTCACTGACTTGAACAGTAGTAGACAAGACTCGGGTGCTGATATCGACTGCAACGAAAACTCCCACATTTCCTTTAGAGGAAATCTCGGTCTGGTGCCACTGCGCTCGTCCAATGACTAAGCGATCTGTGTTTGGCCGATGTGGCACTATTTAAGACGGGAATCAACAGTGTGCCCGTCAGAGAGACAGGCATGCTAATCATTAATTGAGGTTCGCGTTGAGATTAGAAACATTGAACGTGAAGCGAGCTATCTATCATCAAATCAGAGGCACTAGTTGCCCTCACTTAGCACTCCGTTGCTCTCACTTGTTGCATTTTTGAATTAACTACTCACTTCATTACGACATTTGGCTCATCCACTGACCATGGCATCGTTTCAGGATGTGTCGACTGCTGTCGAAACCAAAAAGTTCCTAGTCAAATACCTCAATCAGGTTTGTTTTATTCAGTTTGTTAATTTGATTACTAAAAGTTCTCGTTGGGCAGCATCCAATGCTCAAATCATTCCTGGCAGGGTCTCTTTCGGGCACTTGTTCCACGCTCTTGTTTCAGCCTTTTGACTTACTCAAGACACGCGTTCAGAATGCTCACTTTGCAGTGATCAAGCAGAGTTGTGCCACCAAACCCACTCGTTTTATGCCGATCATCTTTGATGTGGTAAAAAATGAACAATTGATTGGTTTGTGGAGAGGGACTGCGCCGGTAAGTTACTCTTTGGTGATTCTGTGAATTATCAATCTAATAACACCCGTGATTGCAGTCGCTAATTCGCTGCGTTCCTGGTGTGGGTCTTCACTTTTGCTGTCTCGACACACTGCAGAGTCACTTCTGTGCGAATCGGCAACCAAGCGCAGTGGAAGCACTAACATTCGGAATGGCCTCGCGCAGTATAGCGGGTATTCTCCTTATTCCGGTCACGGTGGTTAAGACTCGCTTCGAGAGTGGCGTGTTTGAGTACAAGAGCATCACCCACGCACTGCGCCACACATATCACTTTGAAGGGGTGCGTGGTCTCACCTCGGGTCTCTTGCCTACTCTGATGCGCGACGTGCCATTCTCTGGTCTCTACTACATGTTCTACTCGCAACTCAAGTCCTTTGTTCTTCCACACCACCCATCACGCGGCACTGGGCCACTTTCGGCACGACACTCTTGGATGCCGAACAATGTTGTCTCCCAGTCATTCGTAACCTTCATGTGTGGGCTCAACGCAGGTCTCATGGCCTCGGTGGTGACCCAGCCAATGGACGTGGTAAGTTGGTTCGCCAGTGCACTATAGTGCTCGCCACATGTTTCTCCGAGTCACATGTAGTGCTTGTTTGAATGGCAAACAGGCGCGATAAGAAGCGTCTCATCTAGTTAGAACTAACTTATCACATAGCATTGAAGAGTGATAGCGATTGAGTAACATTGTTGTTTATCAATGGTTCACTGTTCATGTGAACAAAGAGTGCTGTGTTGATTTAGTCTGATTTAACGAAATCAGCCACAGTGCAAGGCAAAATGGGTTAAGGATAATGCTCACTAATGTGCAAGGTTTTGATAAGAGGAGATTCAAGTTTATGGAAAGTTATAATGAAACTATATACAACTAGCTGATACTGGTTCGAAGTGGTCACTAATCCGCATTCTCTCCAACTTGCAGGTCAAAACTCACATGCAACTCTACCCAAAGCAGTTCCCCTCGTTTATGAAAACTGTGATACTCATCGTGAAACGCAAAGGAACAAGGGGCTTGTTTGCAGGCCTAGTACCGCGAATGGTTCGCCGCACTCTGGTTGCCTCGATGGCTTGGACAGTTTATGAGCAGATGATGAAGAACTTTGGTCTCAAATGAATCCTATCTACTTTCTCAAGTTCATTGCTGTATTTATATTTATTGTTTCATTGGCAATCTTCAACAAACTTGCATCACCCTTATCTAAGCGATTGAGTATAGAGTTTTATTTGATGATAGTGTAACGACCACGACAGCAGTTAAAGAGTCTACTTTGGTTTTATGAAGTAATAAGTCAAAGTAATTTGAGATTGTTTAGAGAGGGTAACGTTTCTCGCGTTATGATTTGCTTTTTGGCTCGAAGCAACTTTGCTCAAAGAACCACCGATTGACATCTGACGCACTCTTTGAGTAGCCTTGATGATTAAAGTGGTTATTGGCCGTCTGCAGTTTTTCGATGATGCCACACAGTTTGCAAAACATTTTCATGTTATAGTCATACCTGTCGATTTCGTAAGATTTGCGCCATTCGAAGTACTTCAAGTACGCTTTGGTATCGTTGAATAGCCTGAGGAGGAGTTGGCCCAGTTCTTGAGGCGTCATCTGGGTGGCATCTATGTACGAATTAGGTGGCAATATTTGCGAATAGTTGGCACTTCCATAAACAATCGGAATAACGTTGTACTGCATTACGTAGAACAACTTTTCTGTGACGTAATCACTAGAAGAGAAAAATTTGAAGACAAATAACGTCTCACCTTTGTTGTGACTCAGAGGACTTACGTGCAGAAAGAGTTCTCAAACGATAAGTAGAAGAAATATTCTCGAGAAAGCTTCTCATAACATAAACTAAGTTGTTTCTTATCACAACTGAATGGACCACATCTACCATAAATATCAACCTCTACTATTTTGGAAAGCTCTTTGGCATAGTCCTCGCGATGACTCTGGGTTTTGCAGTTGCTGACAAACCATGCCACTGGTCGCGATTTGAAACGAAGATCCACGTAGAGTTGCGAATCAGGAAGCGGGGTAGTACGACGTACAAAACTTCCATAAGGCAACCAGAGATCTGAGTCACGACGATAGGTGGCAGTAACATTAAAAAGCCAACCAGGAAATTTCTCCGAAAGTCGAGCTAAGTTGGGTGGTGGCTCCAGATTATAGATGGTCCATAGCTGTTGCGGTGATCGCCACATTGGCAAGTCCTCTGGGTTAAAGTTATACCAATGGAAGACTAGTGCTTTGGCCATTTGGAGATAAACTCGATCGGTGGTGAGCAGACAGTTTGGGTATTGCTTGTAACACAGATCGGGCCGATACAACATTGGTCCTTCCCAGTTACTCAATGCTTGTTTCTCACTCAATAGAAGATCTGATCCAAAATAATCTGTCCAGAAAAGAACTACTTGATAGCTGCAATTAAGTTAATCATAAATTATTAGCCGCCAAATAAAATGTGTATTGCTTGTACTTGTTAAGTCTGGTGTTTGGATCGAGTTGAACATATTGACTAAGTCGGTGGTACTGTTGCACCACGGTCCCGTTGCTCAGCGTGACATTTGTTTCATAGGTCAAGTAGTGACTGAAGACATTGTACCGACTGTACCAACTGGTCTTGGTGGGCAGCAGCACGTTGGACAAGATTAGAGTGAGCCAGATGCAAAAGCAAACCAGGGTGAAGCATTTTACTCTTCTAAGCAGTTGAGCATTGCTCATGTTGAATGTGTCATTACATGATGGATGCTCTGTGCGCACACCTATTGGAAGCACTTTCCACAGTCTTTACGAGGCAAAAAAGACTGTTGTCATGAAAGCAAAATCTATCCAAAAAATCTTATCTAAGTTCAATAGAAACCATAGCAATGGAATAAAACAACTGCTCATGTATTAAACATAATATAGCATGCATGTCCTGCTTTGAATATGACATCATCATGTATTCGATTTACCAATACACGTCGAGAGGATGAAGATAGAAACCAAAACAAATTCGCGAGACAAATTACCGAAACAAACATCGCCAATGAGCTCAAATAAACTTCATGGCAAAACTTATAAAAAATTTTATATACAAGGTTGCATCAAGTTTTACTACTCGAAAATACACATGGGAAAGTGAAACCAGGAAAGATATAGATAGTGTTTGATTTATGCATTGTTAAAAGTGAAGCGAGTAAAACTTGAAACACCACTGTAATATATAATAAAATAAAAACAGTTCAAAATCAAAACAACAAAAAATACAATCACATTAGACGACAAGATACAATAATGTACGAAGAAGGGAAATTAGCATGACTCAAATTGTATGCATTAAAAAAATATATAAATAGATAAAACGATCAACTCGAGTCAAATGACATGAGTAAGTTGTGTGTCATGTATTATTATATCAAAATTATATAATTATATCAAATTACCCATCAATGGGTTTATAGTAGTTAAAAATAAATGATAAAAATAAAAATAATTTAAATAAAAATAAACTAAATATTGAAGTCATATGAAGAAGATAGCAGCTCATTTCTTGATATGCTCCTCTAGATTTGAAAATCACTGATTAAAATAAGTGTGTTCTGCGGTAATTGCAAGCATTTTCCGCAAAGTACCAAGAATTAATTTGCTTGGTGCTTCTCAAGATCATCCTTGTCTGATTAGTAGAGTTGCCAAATTGATGTAGCCGCTTACAGAGGTTGCAGAACAAATCGATATTATAACCTTGAAGTTGTGTGTCAACATAGTAATGCTTTCGCCACGCAAAATAACTTAGATACTCCTTGCCGTCATTCGAGATGGCCATCAGTAGATGTGCAAGATCTTTGGGTCTCATTTCCGTGGCATCGATGAAGGACTTGGATGGCAGTAAGCTCGTGTAGTTTGCACCGCCGTACACGATCGGAATCATGTCATAATTCAGAATATTAAACAACTTCTCAGTAACGTAATCACTGTGAAATAATTTTTATGTATATTAATACTAATAACCCTTTAAAAATTAACTTCACTCAAAACAACTTACATGCAAATGGAATTCTCAAATGACAAATAAAAGAGATATTTTCGGGCAGCTTTTCGGTAACAGTCATCACCATTGTCACTTTTGGGACACTGGAATTCGCCACATGCCCCGTAGACATCAACTTGAACGTACTTGGACAACTCTTTTACATAGTCTTCCCGGTGACTAGGAGTTTGACAGTTGCTCACAAACCACGCGATCGGTTTGGTCTTGTAGCGAACATCCACTTTCAAGCTTGGATCTAAATCACTGAGTGGCACTTTGCGAGGAATCACCCTGCCATAGGGAACATGAATGTCGGAATCAAAGCGATAACCAGCAGTGAGATTGAACACCCAGTCGGGACCTTCTGGCAAGTGTGGAGTGTGTATCGGAGACTCCATGTTGACCACAGTCCAGAGTTGTTCGGGAGATCGCCAATCAGGCAGTGTCTGTTGCAGGTCACGCCAGTGGAAGATAACCGCCTGAGCTGACTGAAGGTAAACTCGATCGGTGGTCAGCAGACAGTTGGGATACTCCTGATAGCACATCTCAGGCCGATAAAGCAAAATTGCATTTGGATCGCCAAATATTTTCTTCTGCTCTTCGAGAACATCACTACCAAAATAATTTGTCCAATAAAGAACGATCTGATGACTATATACAAATGCATTATTAACAAACAATCATTATAATGATTGTTATAATAATTATAATAATTATTAGCACAAACAAAACAAAATAAGCTTACTTATCCAGCTGATCAGGTCGTAATTGTACAAACTGACTAAGCTGATAGTGCGCTTTGGTAGTTCCATTGGCTTGGTTAGATCCATTGTAATAAGGCAGATAACGACTAAATAAGCTGTACCGGTTCACTTTCACAGTCGGTGTAAAGTAATCAATGACTAGAAGGCAAATCCAAAGGCAGAAGCAAACAAAGGTGAAGATGCGCACCTTCTTCACCAGGTGACCGTTCAAAGTATTCATACTTGCTCATCCAACCAATCAAAGTTAAGTGGATAAAATTAGCAAATTAATTTTCAATCCATCAGTAAAAGTCTTTGTAATAAGAAAAACATAATCAAATTGACAAAAGATAACAAAGTTTGGTAACCATGACTATAGGTAAGCCAAGTAGGCTTGAAAATCAAAGCTCAAGAATTCGGAATTTTGTATGAAAACCAAGGAAAGAGCAAAGAGATAGTTGATCACTGTTCATTGGGTGAGGTCAATAATGGAATTAGCCTGGTGTGGCGGTTCCTTTTGACAAGGAATCAAAGAGAGAATTGAGAGCTTGGCGGTCGCACATGACAAGTCAACAAACGCCCTCGGCATGTACAACACTGCACGCGAGCTAGCATCGTAAATAGTTTTTAAAAGGTTTGGTCTATTCTACGTTAGAGAAGTAAACTGCAACAAATAAGCCACACCCTTTTTCAACCTTTTTCTAAACCCATGCAGTACTGCTTCGACTTTTTCCTCAAAAAAAGATACAGTGAAAAATAAAACAGGATGTTGGTTTTGTGAAAAGTTGAGTATTTTTAATCATACACTGTGTTTGAATTTTTATAATGGTTTATGAAAAGTGAAGCATGGAAAAGGTGAAGCGTCACTGTATAACGAATCCAGTTTTGACTTTGTGCTGCACCGTGCCACTGTCGATTTGGATTGCCAACTCGATAGTGACACTTGATTGAATCAATTTAACAGGTCACAAAATGTAACACTTATAGTGTCACACTATACCATTTTATTTATGTTGATTACCTTTAATATTGAACGACAATTTTTATAAAATAAAAGGTATATAAAGGTTGTTGCCTTTTACTCGTAAACTTGGCTATAAACAAACTGGTATTCATGATAGTTGTTTGCCCCAATTGAGAGTTAAATGCAAAGACGGTATGGTACAACTATTTTAGTTAAGTATCTCTTTTATTAGCACTTTATTGCACTGCTATAATTGCAATACTATGTTTATCAATACTTTATATCAGTGTTACAATTAAATCTAATAATTTTATACATTTCTCAATAAAAATTTATATTTATTTTATAGAAGTTTTTATATTTTCTGTTTACAATTTCAATAACAGTAATATGTGTCAAATGTTTGTAATAGTTCTTTTGTATAATAAAAAAACGAAGATTTTTAAAATTCTTAAACATTTTTTTTTAATTGCAACAAATTAACGTTTAGCCACAGAAATCAATTTTCTAATAATGACAAATAAGTTATAGTAACTAAAATAAATTGAAAGGGCATGAAAAGATGGTATAGATTTCACTAGGAATTGTATACAATTATAGCATGCTATGAGCACATTTACAGATTTTTATTGTAAATCGATAAAAATGTTTCAAGCACGAATAGATAGATCAAAGAAGTAAAAAGTATGAAGTGAGTATAGAGATCGAGTACAAAGCTCTGTGTTTCCTTGAAAAGTATAGCGTGACGAAACACATGTATCTTCATTGTGGCACGTTTGATACATGCAGTCAGGTTGCAAAGTCTATGGGTACAAGTAGACATATTAACTATAGCTATGTTGGTTGATCAATGATTAGTTACGCCACTTTTGAATGAGATGAGTCAATGTCATCATCGAGAGATCACGCACAAAGTGGGCATGAAAGCACCACGTGGATTGCAATTTATGCCAACTTGTGGTAGGATTCGGGTGGGTTGCGCTGGCGACGAGCATTTTTCCGACCAGAGGTATACTCGAATTCGTAGCCAAAGAAAGCAGCAAAGACAAAGACGAGACCAAAAGCGATGAATGAACCTATGGAAATGCAAATGGCAACGAAGGAGGCCGGCTCGAGCACAGGCCGAGCGTAGAAGCGCGACAAGGCCCAGAGGAGAAAACTGAAGAGAAAGAGACACGGAATGGCGATGAGACCCACTTCAAAGAGGTTCTCCACGAAGGGATTGCCCACCAGTCGGTCCACTACTCGCACCCGAACCGGACACTCCGGGTGGTTCTTGTTGATCGATTGCTCCAAGCGTCGAGCGTGATAGGTTAGGTGAAACCACCGGATTGGAATGCGAACGATTGCTCGCAAGATTCGCTCGGTTCGCATTCCGGTACCCTCCTCATCGGGATTGAACTCGACCACATCGTCCTCGTCATCGCTCTCCTCTTCATTTTCGTAGTTCTCTTTGTTGGTTCTGATGGCCCAGAAAGTCACCTGGTCGCGTATGTAGTAGAGGGTCTTGAGTATGCGTGACATCTTGAGGAAGTGTGCGAGTGAACCGAGACGCCTAACTCACTGTCGTGTCATTGATTTATAGTACTGCTCAACTCAAGGCTATGCTTTGTAGCCTGAATCGATTGATCTGATGTAAACACAAATCCCCCACCAAGTGGCACCAATTCGTAGACTGTATATAGATTTCTACTATATACCCACCCGCCGAGTCTAATTTAACAGTTCAATTAATTTGAAAAATTAAAAATACAAATGTTTAAGAGTTTAATCAACTGTCTTTAAATATCTTTTTTACCCAATTAAAAGCAAATATTTAAACTAATAAAATTTAGTTTGAACACAAATTGATCAATGTCATACAGATTTGAGATCAAGTCGGTGCCAAGTTAAGGTGTAGTCATGCAGGTGTAAATAGCCACCAGTTTCACGTGTTTGCTTTGCACACATGTTTTTATTGCAACTCTTACCTGACTTTTTTGCTTTGTTCTTTTTATGATTTTTACAAATTACACTATTTGCCATAAAAATGATCAAATTAGACAATGATTGGTTGAAGCGTAAGTCGTTTATTAGTTTGGCACAGAACGATGCGAACACACTTCAGACAAAAGTGAAAAAGTTTTTTAAACATCTCTTCAAATTGTCATCCGTGGTTAAAGATGATCAAGAAAATGGTGTAAAACAATGCGAACTAAGTGAAGATGAGATTTGTGAGCAGTTAGGTCAGTTTGAAAAATTGCTTGGCAAAGTCTCGAAGCGTGAAGAGTGTAGTTCTATCATTGACTACATCTTTGATCTTATCATTGGTCATTCGAGAATCCGTGAGATTCTGATCAGTGGCGAGTGCCGCCAGAGCAAACTTCGCTTTTCACTCATCAAGCTCTTTTGCAACATTTGCTCAGCTAGAATAGTGTATTGCAAAAATAGTGAAAATCTAGTTGATTTGATTCTCAGTGCTTACGATGCCACCTTATCCAAAGAAGGTTTGTAGAAATTACAAATTGTCGTAATTTTAAAATATTAATTGTGTTTATAATTTGTAGATCAACACTTGCTTCAATTATTTTCATTGCTTGAATCGAGTGGTGTTAATCTACAGCGATATCATCCGTTTATTTGGGGCCTCAATGGAGCTGTATTTTATGCGGCCAAACACGCACAAAAGTTGGCTTTTCTTCAATATCCCAGTATTGATGAGATGTTTCAAGGATTTGATGGTCGAGCACTACACCAGTCACTGGCGCACTTTCCAATTGAGATTTCCATGACTGATCGACCCATTGAGATATTGTCACTAGATGATCCGAATCGCTACGATCCTCGATTCTTGATGCCAGTTTTTTACCATTTTTTATCAAGTGAATCAATCGTCAAGTGCCACAAGTTTATCTCATATGGCGCACTATCTTACACGATAGCCGCTCTGTCCTCTGAGTGTGCCCGCATGCGAGCAGTGGCCTATCGAGTATTGTCTCGTTTTTACTCACATCTCGAATGTGCCTCTTATCCTCAGGACCGACAATTGTGGATCGGTCTGATCGACTATCTTCGTAGCGGCCTCACCACAGCCGATCAACGAATAGACTCGATTCACACCGTTCTTATTGTTCGTATAATCGAGGTTTTGTTAAAGCCACTGAGCCCGGTTTTTCTCACCATTCGAAGCTATTTGATAAGTCAGCAGACCCAGCCATACCAATTGGGCCGTCTCTCACCGCTCTACTCGATCTGCATGCACTCGGTGACTGCGAGCAATCCAAAGACATACCAGCAGCACCAGCGGTTTGTGCTCACCTGGATCACGGATGCACTGCGTACCGATCGCGATGTGCGCCTCTGCCACAACGCTCGAGTCTTCAGTGATCTCCTCACCTACTACAACTCACCTCTGTGCATAGCCGACAATCGACCACTAATATTGAAGCTTATTACTCGTCTGGCTGACCAGGTGGAGGGTCTCAAAGCACTTTGCTTTGACTGTGCTATCTTCAGCTGGATCAAACACCAACTGTTGGTGGTACCCCAGATTGAGTACCAGAGTGCCGCGCCAAAAGACCACCTCTTCTGGCTGGTGCTTGCCATTTGGAAGCGAGCCTTTGAGGTGCATCAAGCAAGATTAGAGTCCGCAGAGTCACCGCCGTCGTTTATCTTCTACAAATCGTTTTGCTTCGAGGTGATCGACGTGATGAGTCGCATCGTGTACAAAGCCAACGAACGCTTTCGCATCGAGGCCTTTATTGATATTTGTCATAAGGCAACTCTCTACTCGGATGAGCCAATGAAATCACTGATAAATCAAACAATTCTCAGCAATATTCCCCAAAATATAAAGAATATTGCAGAGAACGGCTTGATGGTGATTCATGAATCATGACTTCTAACTTACGTATTAAATAAAAAGTAATTTACTATTATAACGATGTGTATCAAGAGTCATTGTCTGTACCCCAGGGTGGGATCGCACTAGCAGACCACAATTGGAAATGAAAAACTCCATAACGCAATCGTGAATCGAACCCGTGCTTCTAAGGACTAATAGGATATAATTATATAAAATAAAAAATCAAGCAATCAAAATACAAAATACAAAATAGTTTAAATTTACACAAGCATTATTGAAATTCAAATTTACATTGTGGACACGTGCTGTTATGATGAGTTTGGAACCACTTGCGCTGTCAGACAAATGCATTATTAGATCGAGTGGTTTCAATTAAGAAAAAACTTACAATACAAGCGGAATGAAACTTTTTCCGGCACTGTGGGCATTTGAACTTAGGTAATTGAGCCGTAACGCCATAGAGAACAAAGAGACATATCATACACTCCTCGATTCCTTCGAAGAATTTGTCCATATTAGGCCGTAATTGAATAATTCCATCCATAATTGAACAGTTCTGCAACAAATAACATTAAGCATGAAACAATAATCATTAGGATGTTACCATTTTGTTGAAGAAGATGGTGAGGCGTTGGATCCACTTGCGACAGCGATCCTCACTCACTCCACTCTTGTTGAAGCACTGGATGCTCACAGGGGTCAGGGGATAGTTGTCCTGGAAATTAAACCTGATACCAAACTCAATCTCTTTGAAGGAGTACACGGCCGAAATCTCGTTGGTCTTCTTGCTAATACGAATGGTGATGTTGCCAAACTTGTCCTTGTCAGCATTGTGAACACTGTCGAGCTCCTTCTCGATCAACAGTCGGCTAAAGAGTCGTGTGGTGAAGCTGGTAACCACTTGGCGAGGGATGTGTTTCAGTCCGTTGTACCATGAACGCAGTAGGTTAGGCACTTGTGACACCGTGTGGTAGTAAACACAGAGTGATAGTTGGGCCAGAGAATCTGCTCGGGGCTCGCCGCACATCTCGCGCATCTTGCCAAGGTCGTAGAGCACGTGGTGGAACCGCTCAACTGTGAAATCCTCTTGAGCGAGACGACTTTCTTCACTAGGCATTAAACTAAATAGATTGTCCAAGAGTTTGGCATATAGTCCTCTCTCGGTGAGGTAGTTGACTAGGTCATTTCGAATCTCACCGTTGACATCGCCTTTGAACGGAAAACGAGTGACAAGTCGGAGGTAAAGGAGCCAGGCAAGGAGATAAGCCATGGTAAAGTGGTGCACGTCTACGTGTGGCTCAATCGCCACTGGCTCGCCAAATTCGTACTCCATCAGAGTACAGTAGACAATCTTGTCCAGACTCTCCAGTAAGTCAGACAAGAACTTAGGAGGACCTGCATGAACTTCGTTTTGAATGGCATCAATACCAGATAGAGTGAGATTGTTCACTCCGTTATCCACTTTGCCAGAATGATTCAGATTGCAATGCCACGGTGCTGCCTCAATGGCAATGGACAGAAGATGATAGGCCGATTGTGACAGGTCGTAGTCGTCCTCATATAGAAGCGATGTGATATGTTCAAAGATGTAGCCATAGTAAGTGCTCTTCTGTTCTATGGGCATCACTCGTTGATCCACTTCATCTGGAGTATTCAATTGATCAGATGTCATGTGCTCAAGATACTCAGCCATCACGTCAATTCGCTTCTCTACTTGAGTAGGCTGCATTAACAAGTACTCGTTAGGCTCAAAGAGAGCCATGTCGGATAAAATCTTGCTATCGAGCAAGGCAATCAAATCGATTAGCCGTTGACGAAACGATCGCTCGACAAAGTTCGAGTCAAGAGTGCGAACCATCACAGCAAATACGGGCAGTAGCATGTTATACGAATTGATTACCAAAAAGTTCCAGATCAAATCTTTTGCCTCGGTGTGCGATTCATCCTCAACTCGTAACACAGACTTGCCACGTGCAATGATAGTTCTCAGTGGTTCCAGCACAAGACTCGACCATAGCAATGAACTCAACTGATGAGGAGTACCTTTTTCCAAGCCTTCAGGTAGGGCAGCATACAAAACTGGTATCATGGGTTTAAACAATGCCAACAGAGCCGGAATTTGAGTGATTACTTCTTCTTCATCATATAATAGCTCACTAGACTTGTTAATAAAACAAGACAATTGAAAAAACGTGAAAAACTCGGTATTATCAAATGAAATTAGGTTTGGTTTAAACAAAGTTGAGATGTCGCTGTTGGAAACAAGTGAAGCAAAATCCTTCAATTCCTTTCTCAAGTCGTCGGTTGCATCATGATTAGAACATGTATGGTAGAGAGCAAAATTCAAAATCAACAAAGTGCGATGCACGTCAGAAAGTTCGAGTTGTGACCAATTGACCACTCGTTTCACCACTTCCGACTCGCCTTGTTCTTCGACCATAATGGTCTGAATGGAAACGATGGCATTCTGAACTATCTTGGTGATCGAGTCAATACTTGGAGTATTGGCTAAATAAAGCCAAATCAAATCGTTGCAATTCCAAACAAACGAGCAATTGAACATCTCCGGTCGATCGATCTGATTCAACACAGAAGACAAGTTTGCCGAGTAGAAATGCTTAAAGAAAAAGTCGGCAAACAGAAGACTCGGAAGTTTGACTTGACGGTTTCTAAACAAAAATTAAATAATTAATATAAATTTTAAAAATGTAACAAACTTACTTTTGACCAACAATAAAAGAACAAAATTCTGTCATGTTATGATTTTGAACTTTGTTCAAAAGCTTACAAATCGAATCAATCTTCTCTTGCAAACAATCTAACAAATTCGAAACAACTTCACGTTTCTGTTCTTTCTCTTTTTCCTTCCGGTTATTTTTGGCAAAATATAGCTCAGAGAAAGACCGAAAGTGGTAAAAATTAAGAAATAAAGTTTGAATAGCTATATAGATATGAGATTGATCAAAATTGGTGCCAAAAATGGTGGGGTCATCCGCAGGCAGCATTTTCTGGTAGTTGGAATCAAAGTAGATGTTTTCTAGAAGCTGTTCAATCACGTTGGCCAAAGCTGAATGTAGGTAAATCGAGTGTTCCAAATTGTCCAATTGCTTCTCAATATACTGGTTCAGTTGACAAGAATCGGTCAACTTGGGGAGATTTTCAGAATTCGAAAACAAATCTATCGAAGCAAAGAGCCTTCGGGAAGAATTTTCGCTTTGCAGAGCGTAAAGACACAAAATAGCATAATCATCACGATTGAACTGAGTTTGATCAAAAATCTTCTGATACAAATCAACTTGTAGATTGTAAAATTGCTTCACATCAAGGCTATTATCACAACAATTCTCATAATTCACAAAAAGTAATTTCAAGAAATGACCAATATATTCATTGATCAATTGAAAACTGTAAAACAACAAAACAATTATTAAAATTAAAAAATTAATTTATAATAATTAATAAATTAAAAACGATGTTTAATAGCAAACTTACTTGTCGACATTCCAGGTGGCCTGAATGATCACGCGGTCTATCACAAAATGAATCAACTGTTGGAGCAATATGACAAGAATGTCTTCGTAGAAAGCAAAGTGCTGAAACATGTTAGCGAAAACAACTTTAAGAAAAGTAAAACAGTTTTGAATGAATACGCTAAGCGTTGCCCCATGTTGGCAAGATGCAAACATTTGTTCAAAAATTAAACTAATAAATTTGGCTAGTGTCGGCTTGAAGTCCGCAATTGCCACCACTTGATTTGGATTAGAGAAAAGAATTTGGTAAAGCTCAGATGATAGTAGAGGATATTCCATGCCAAAAGTGCTACATGCAATTTGTTCCACTTGAAACACAGAGAAAGAGTGGTAAAATCGAGCCAAAACCTGAGCGGTGAGTGTGATTGCAGAGTCTTCCACTGGCTTGCTTTTCAGAGTCAAAGTGAGCAAGTTGAGCAATACGTCAGTATCGAAAGAATCAAATGCATTTGCAAAAATAGTATCAATTTGAGCCATCAGTAAGCGCTGTAAATAATGCGGCTCGTTAACTTGAATTTGTTTGATCAACAGGTTCAACTGATTCATCAAAGAGCTGAAAGATTCGCTCATCGGTAGACCATCTTGACATAGGTGATCGAGATGACGTGATACCAAACAAAATGCAAATGGATCCAAAGTCAGGCAAAATTTACGAAACTCCACAATCGGTTCATTCAACTTCATCAGTATCACCAAGTAAAGATCACAAATTTTAGCACCAATCAACAGTAAGAATCGGTGATCGGTCAAGTCCGCACAGGCGGCAAATAAATAACTAATCCACTTGGCAATGTATTGAACTGGCGTGCTTTCATTTTGCAATCTAGTGTACAGTTCGTTCATTTCATTCGTCGTAAAAGACCTACAAGTTAAACAGAGTGTAAATTGCAACTCAAAACATAGTTTGCTCTTACCTAATAATTAGTTGCAAGTGATAAATCAACAAAAGTGTCTCATCTTTTTGCGTTCCTTGTGGATCCTTTGAAATGGAATCAATTAACTTGAATAAACCTGCAGTAATCTGCACAGTTCGCTCTTTTAAAGTTGGCAATGAGTCTATAAGAGAAAAGGGGCCGTTTTTGTGCTGACTTGATTCATAATCTGGATTCAGCAGTGAGTAGTTAAAGTTAGACACCTTCCATTTGTCTGTCCAGTAATCACCACTTGAAGCAACAACTAAATCAGTTTCGGCATCTTGAAATAAAACACGTTTCTCCGTGGCATCACTAATGCTCTTTGGATTCTTCATCAATCTCAACACACGTTTCGGATAGTTGGAGTCTTTACGGGTGTAATAGTAGCTGGGTGAGAAGTATCCATCAGATGAAAAGTAGGTAGAGTCAGTGAAGAAGCGAAGCATCAACAACAAGTTCATTTTGGGATCAATTTGAAACTTTGTTTTTGCAATTTGCAGTTCCCTGTCGATGAGTGTCATCAAACGTTCATAGAGTTTAGTTATATTTGAAATCAAACAATCGCCTAAAGTACTGCACAATCGCCGAGTGTGGTGAGCAAGAAGAAGAAGATTCAGGTAAAGCTGACTGTCGGCTAAAAGATTCTTGCCTGAGTCGAACGAACTTATAAGTAAGCTGTAAAGATTCTGCTGCACAAGTGACTCGGCGAATGACTCAAATTGAGCTTGATCAGTACATTCTTGTCTTTGGACCAGGTAGTATATCAGATTAAAGTAAAGCTCCACCAAAAAGTGCATAT
Source organism: Papilio phestus (assembly GCA_018231625.1). Taxonomy (NCBI): domain Eukaryota; kingdom Metazoa; phylum Arthropoda; class Insecta; order Lepidoptera; family Papilionidae; genus Papilio; species Papilio phestus. The sequence continues at coordinate 34,420 of DVQH01000097.1, forward strand.
CACTGGAAAGCATCGCTCGTGAGAAAGCTCCCTTGAGAGAATCCAACAAAATGTTAACAATCTTGAGGCAAGGAGTGTGTTGATTGAATGCATCCACAAACATAATCACCAACTTGACGTTGGCCAGAATGTCCATCTGCGAGTAGCTTCCGGTGGTCATCAAGAGAGCACTGAGGTGTTCGTGTTTCTTGGTGAAAAACTCTTGGAACAGTGTGCGGTAAGAATGGAGACCTATCTTGAATAGTGCAAAGTCAGTGATCCCACCAGGTGTCTTCATGCCGTTAGCCACGAAAGGCTGAAGCGTTTCACTGAGCCACTTGTCCATGTTAACCACTGACCACGGGTTGTAGATGGGTCGATTAGCCAACAAGTGAGAGCCAATAATCCATGCCAATCCTCGTACTTCCGGCATTTGATCAACATAACTTTTAAAAGTAATATCGAAAAAATTGCTTTTGTAGAGCTTGAACCATAACCGGGTAGAAATGTTGAGCTTTTCGTAATAAGAAAACTCGCCATCCGATTTAGGATCAGAGAAGAAAGTGGTAAGTCGAACCAGAGAGTTGAGAGCCTGGAAGAAAGCCACCCGGACTGAGCCGTTCTCAGTGCTGGCATAGCCCCAGAACTTGCACACTGAACGACCACTTTTCGGATCATCGTCCTTGTTCTTCTTCTTTAAATTAGCTTCCTTTTTTAGTTTTTTCTTATCCCTCTTCGAAAGTAATTGAAAATCACCGTTCTCGGTGACATTTTCCTCCTCGTCTTCTTCCACCAAAACAGGTTTGGGCTCAGGCGTAAACAATCCTTTACACTTGACAAATTCGCTATTCAATTGTAGAAATATCTTTTCCAAACAATCGAAAACTTGAGAGTCATCTTTGAGCGAGTCACCGATGGAGTAATAGTAGCATAAGAGTTCGTTGACCATCGATGACAAACCGAGCAGATTTGTCACTAATAGATGCTCTTCAAACAACTTCACAGAGTCTTTCGGCAAACTATCGATTTGTAAAGTTTTTATTAGAAAATCATTCAGACAAACTTCAAATCAAACCTTGTGCTATAAAACAGACCAATTGGAACCGTTTCAAAGATACAGTAGATGCAATACTAAAGTTGTATCAAATTATTATATAAAAAATGAAAAGTAATTCATTTTACAAAACAATATTACATTTAAGATGACTTCATAGTTGGCTAGCAGAAACTGTGCCCGTTGATTTGGATTCTGGTAGAGAAGGGAAAAGGCTTGTTGAGCTGCCTCGGATGGCTGAGTGTAGCTGTCATAACATGCAGTCCACATCACAGCTGGCATGGTGACCAGATTTTGGAAGGACACCTCGCCCGACTCGGCTGAACCACTCGACACCGAGCATGACACACTCTGCAGGTTATCGATCATGGTGGTTCGGTCAAAGGCCGATAGAAACTGGCGGTGAGCGTTGTGCACATCTTCTCTGATACGCCAGTCAATCGTCTGTCACCATTCAAATTGTGCCATCGTTAGCATTTTTCATTTAGTAAACAATCTAGTGGCACATGGCACACTTACATTCGCTAACTTTCGGTAGATCCGATACCAAAACTTGGCTATCTTCAACAGGTCACCCTTATCTTTGTCGCGACATAGAACTACAAAGTCTTTGAGTGCCTACCGAGAAAGTGTCCGTAATCAAAAAAGAAGTATGTGGTGATATGCAAGCACCAACCTTTAGTTTGGTGTTGATATCTTTCTTGGCCATGTGCTTGAACACCACCTGAAACTCAGGACAGATGTCATAGTCGTTTGATAGCGATGCTAAATAATAAACAATCATTTAATTAATAAAAACAAAGTTCAACCTGTTTAAAAAACTTGAGTTTACCATCAGTGTTGTTTGGAACTTTGCTAGAGTAGATCGATGAAAGTGCTTGTGATGCCTCGGAAAACGAAACAAAGCCACGGTTCTCGAGCAAACGAGAAGCCCGTTCACTGTTGGATGGCTAAGCAACCAAATAGGTAATTTCCGCAATTTTCAAATAATTTTAACAACTTACCTTGGCGTTTCCTTTGATGCGTTGACTCATTATTCGCAATTCCACGTGTACACCTTGTTCACTTCACAACCACATGCAATCGGTTTATTATTTAAAAATACACTTATTACGTGTTTTAAAACATATATATATATATTATGATTAAATAAAATTAGCACAAAATAATAAAACAAATATTCAATAATTTAATAACGAAAATAGTTTTTTTGCATAAATCCCAGCAACACATGTGATGTAAACAGTGGAAAGTTGTGCCTCTATCGATACTATCGATATTAGGCTCAACTTTGTACAAAGCTCCTATTTTGAATTTGATTTATTTAATGATAGATATTTTATTTGTTTTCTATGGGATGGCGTAGTATGGCTTGGTTTTTTGGTTGAAACTTGTTCTGCATATACTCAATAATGTTTTTACAATTATTATTTAAAAATTGACCCAGGAAATGCGGATATTCATTGCATCACTGTAGATTTTAAGGTCTTCTTGAATCTAATACGTTGCAGTGCAACGGTTGCACTCATGTAGAGCAAGTACACTAGTGGTGTGATTTATCGAGTTTATTATTTATTTATCGAGTGGACACTGGGTTGGACAATCTAAAGTACGTCACGTGATGGATGAATGAATTTAAAGTTTATAAAGTGCTGTAAGACAAAACAATTTAAATTGAATAATCATAATGCTTTTCACACAAACACTTAGACTATAATCATTTATTTAATAAAAATTTATTAAGAAAGTCAATATGTTTGGTTGAGCAACACATTTGGCTGGAATTAAGCAAAGAGTGGGATAACTAGTTTGGTGTGAAGACTTCATAGTCAATGACCATGAAGTTGTAGTCACCAAAGAGCGACTCGGATGAGGCATCTTCACCGTCGTAGGAGTGAGGCAGGTTGGAGTAGCTCTCCTCGTTGTGGTGACACTGGTCGGTGAGCATGAGGTCAGCGCCTGCCCCGAACACTGGTCCACAGTTGGCCACGTGCCCAATGGCGAACATTTTCTTGCGCACATCAAAGCGCACTGGTGAGATTGTCTCCGACTCAGGCGAGTAGAGTCGAAAGAGAAAGGCTTTGTCGGAAGAGACGTAACACCCTCGTCCCCGCTGACTACCACTGGCCCAGGCCACATCACTAAAGCCACCACTGAGGTATCCCTTGGTGCCAAGAACAATCAAGTAGGTAGGTGCCACTCCATCACAGAAGCGGTGAAAGGCTTCGGCCGAGAATCTATGCTCCGAGGCACGAAAAACCAGACGCCAGGTTTGGTGAGGAACTCCAAACCACTCGTTGAGTGTGTGCTCACATTTGAGGTCATAGTTAACCAGAAGTTTAGAACTTGCAAAGAGTCGACACACAATGGGCATTGGAGCGTGATTCTGGTAGAGACGCGGCTGTAGTCGCTTGCCCTCGAGCGCGTGTTTCCCCGCCAGCGCGGCGTGTCGGTAACGTTCCAGTGAAAGTTCGATGGGAATGACGCCTGTGGGCTCGACTTCCTCTGCAAACACCTGGCTGTCGATAAGCAAGATGCGAATGTGATTGATCACGCCCGACAGCTGAGCCGAAATGCGTTCCCGGTCCTCCTCGCTCCACTGCTCTGTGGACTTGCTCACGCCTACCATAGACAAACAACGGACAATGAGCTCGTCAATCACACCGTTTGACACTGCTAATCAACCAAATCAACCATCGATAAATGACACCATCACTTTTTTAAATGTATGAATGTTTTCAACGAACTCGATATTTGACTAGCCTTTGTAATCTCACATTTTTTTACAACCCACCTTACAAAGGTCAAAGGAATTAAGTCCCAAGAGAGAACCAAATTAGCAATCATTCAAAATGAGCAAACAAATCAAATCATCGCTAGACTCACCTGTTTGATATTTGGCCCAGGCCAAAGTAGAGCGGAACACGTCAGCTTCGTCTAGAGAGAACTGTCGCGAGGGTTGGAAAGGAAGAGAGCGATCAATCAATGACAATCCGAACCAGAAAACTCACATAGTCCGAGGAGAGTAGATAAACAATGGTCTCTTTTGAGATAGCCAGAAAAGCATCACTAAGAGCCAGGATGTCGATATGGATTAATCTCGATTTGCACCACTATACACTCACCTCTTGACACACTCGGCAGCGTTGACACTGATGAACTCCATGCACAGCTGGCTGAGACGGAGCCAGTCTTCCTCTATCAAGTTCCAATTAACGTCATGTGGTGCTATTGGCAACAATACCACTCACCGGCAAGTCTCGATCTAATTTGAATCATGGCATCGAGATGTGCGAAGACGTTATGAGGAGTGACAGTGGCAAGAGCATGCTGCTCACACAGTGCCACCACTTCGCCCACGCCGAGTTCGTAGCCGATGGCCAACGTCTGGTAGGTCCAGTTGGCTTGGTCGCTCACCAATGCAAACTTGGAGGTGTAGATGTAGCGCAGTACTTCGCGTAGACACTCTCCTCGGGCCTCAGGCCAACGGATCACACTGAGTTACAAAGTTTATTTTTTAGTAAACATTTAGTACGTGCTATGTCAAGCAAGTTATTACTTAGCATTTCCGTCGTGTGTCACCGTCACGCCGTACATTTGGCACAATTCGCTTGCTTTCACATTCTGGAAACTTTGGCACCTGCCGGAGGGAGTTCGAATCGGTAAGTTAGGTAAGATGTCGTTTGGTAAGATGGTGAGCAAATGGAGCCAAGTGGTGATCACTCAGCAAACGGACGGCACCAGTGGCAATTAGTGGTCAACGCGACACTGTTTCTTGCCCTCCATCCATCCCGAGCATGGTGAGTTTTTTTGCTGAACTCAGTGCTTTTTCACCCACTCGCCGCATTCTCGGTAATTAAAACATCTTTTTGTCTCTCCCCTGGCTGGTGCACGATTGGTTCTGCTGATTCAGAGCGACTTGGCAGATTGAAATCGCCACTCTCGGCAATTGTTTTGTGCGTAGCCATCGGATTAAGACATTTTTGCTCTCGGGCTGTGTCGTAACGAGCATGTTGGTCACATTGGCACGCACCCAACTGAGCCCGGAGACAAATTAATTTTCATTCTCTCAAGGGTTTAGAACGCATCGCGCACCGCTGACGCGATTCATCATCACAAACACCAAACTATTGTTCAAGACGAGCTTGCATTCTCAAGCAAAGCGTAGTCCTAAATTTCACGCGCTACTCGAGCCCTAGTGCCACCTCACTCTCTCTCTCTCATTAGTCGTGTTCTGCAGTGCCATTCAAGGTTCAATTAGTCTAGCCGACCCAGCCCAACTTTGCCGGTAGCCCAGAGGCGCTGGACTTGAGCAAACTTTCGATGAATCGATGCCAAGGCGGCGCTGGCGTTCACCAAATCTCGTCTCTCCTCCTTCCTTTTTTATTCTGGTGATTAATTTTGCATAGAAATTTTGAGAATGCCTTTGCATACTCCTATGCATTGTTGGAATCGATTGTTCGCCACTGATAACGTTAATTATTCTTTCCGCTTCTAAGTTTAATTAAAAAGTAGAACAGCGCACTATCGGAGGCGCGCGATCTTCTCCCTAGTGAGACACTTACCCGGTTTTGCGAGTGATGAATCACTATCAGAGTCTTTGAATTCAAACTGCTTCCCAACATCTTAACTTCAAGGTTTTATTTCCGGTTTGGACAGATCGTATTTCTACTATCATAACAATACAATACACTACACGCACAAAGTTGGATTAACTCATCGTCCTGAAACAGTTCTATGTGTCATTCTGATTCTACTTGCTTCAATCGGCACTATTGACAGTGAGCCAGATTAACTCTTTACTTCGTGATTTCTGCGCACACTACTAGACTTTAGCTCGAACTTGCATGGGTGCAAATTTAGCTTGCTAATCTCCAAGCATCTCTCTTTCTTCCACTTTCTATTTCCCACTGTGCCCAAACCTAGAAAACTTTTACTTTGCTTGGATAACTTTGTAATCTTTGTCAAACTCAATCTATATGATCTAATTAGAATATTTTGGCAATTATTTTCTTCCACTCATCCAACTTCTTAAACTTTTTTTCTTAAATCGATTGCTTAACGCTTGCCAGTTTTCCCTATTTTGTTTTATTTGTGCACTTTTGTTGAAATATTTTTGCGTCGTTTTCCGCCTTTATTGGATCGAGATCCAGGGAAACTACAATTGATCGTGGTAGTGGAATGTGATCGGCTCTAGAAGTGATTGGAATTTGATCGTTCCTCTATTGTGCGCTGTGATTTGCATCGCCTACGCGTGTTTTTGCTCAACACAGCAATTCTTGTCCTGGATGCACATTGTTGCTTGATTTGATCTATTTTAATTATTTTTGACTTGATCGCACAACGATTCTCAACTGGCCATACATTCGTGAAGATGTATATTTGTTTGTTTAAAAACTATTATCTTATACTATAACTCATAGTTTAAAAATAATATAGCGAACGCGTAAAACTCAATTTGAAATCATTGACTGCTTTCTGTTTGTAAATTTGGATTATGCTTATTATGTGTTTGGCAATCACTGTGGTGAAGTGCGAGACACCGAGTCAATCTGACAGAGAGCATTTTTGATTTGTCTCGGTTTAATCAACTCACGCCAGTCCGACTGCATGAAGCCGGTCTGGTCGAGCACCGATAAGACCGTTGGTTCGATGGGCCCATTGTCACTCGGCCAAACGGAATTTGGTTCACTTCCATTTATCGAGCTGTCGAGTAAGCTACGCGTGCACATGTCACTCGACTCAACCTCTCATTGACACTCAAGCGAACTTCACTCGAATCTAATTAATTTTCTGAGAGATGGATTTAATTGAATTAAAAATTTGGATACTCCGTCTTGGAGAAATGCACTCCTTGCGGTCGAGTGGTTCCCGTTGGGTCCATCTTCTGACACTGTCACTAATTGAAACTAATGCGTGCTGGTGCCCATAGATCGTCTCTGGTGAGCATCGTTGGAGCTAATTGGACCTCAGCAGAGAGCGAGACAGGTCAGTTGTGGCGCCCATTGCACTGATAATGGCCTTCGAAGTGAGCCCCTAACGAAGTCTATCGCATGGCCAAACATCGATGGCGCCCGTGACACGCACAACCCGAGACATTATCGCGCCGCTACAGAACTAGCCCGACAGCAAATCACCCACAACACCACCCAGCACGAATACCAATTGTATCATTGCGTAACACGCCAACAAGCTCACTATTACACATCGACAAAAAAAGTGAGAATGAACGACACACCTGCATTGCATTGAACCTGCTATATCCACCTTGGACTATGGCTGACTTGTCATTTGACATTTTACGTGCCATTTTAAATAAATTTACTTCCGGAAAAGATAAAAATCCAAATACGTTATTGTACCTTGTTGAGTTTCACGAGAAACGAAATTGAGTTACCCTTATTTTCGATCAACTTTTGCAAACAATTTTGGAATAATCACAATTCATTGAATAACACAAAACTCCTATTTGCTAATCGTATATACGAGCAAAGGAGAGGAAGAATCACTCGAGTTTGAGTCTCGGCGCGGTTTGTTTGAACACAATGCGTCTGTCTCTCTCTCTCTCTCTCTTTCTCTTTTGCTCACTCAATGCAGTGGATCGCGATCCACTGGTCAACTGGACCAAGTAGTGTCGTGCCTCGTTTCCGCGATGCGCTCTCCCAAGCCAACTCTTTGTCTATGGAAGCCGAGTAAACATCGAATTAAAATTAGTCACGTCCGAGTCGGTGGCGAGCTCACTCCCCGTCTCGGGCACGTCTGGCCACACCACTCCGCACCGTTATCGGCTTGTTATTTACTCTCCATTGCCGTTGGTGGCACCAGAGTACACCGCTGGGTCTCTCTCTCTCTCCCTCCCTCCCTCACTCTATAATTAATGGCACCGGAGCCGGCTTGATCTATCGCGCCAGTGGCGATGAGAGATGCGCTTCATCGATCAGCCTTGGCGTCCTAGCTGGTGAGTTTGCAAGTCATCGTCGATTACACGTCCCATCGAGTGGCTCGCTCCACCATTTGAGAGGGACAAATCTAATTTCTTGAATTAACTCCCCCCTCTCTCTCTCTCTCTCTTCATTGCCGGACGCGATCATATATCACTTGTACCAATACAGCTTAGGATATTCGTGCCATCGTGATTATGCCTTTGATTCCTTTCATTAGACTTTTCCTTTCAAAATGTTGGGTTGTTCAAATGCAAATGATTAATTAGCTTAGGATCATTTTTGCATCATCATCAAGGTGCTACAGTGTCGTTTCATCTTTCGGAAACATAATAAAAGGTAGATCACCTTTCTTCTAAACCCTCGATTTTTGCAGTAATAAGTCATAAAAATTAAAATGAGAAAACCTGTAATCGCTAGTGTAATCGACAAATGAAATGGAGAAAATCAAATCTGAATTTGTTTTAATATTATATCATGCTCACAGTAGGGGGAAAAAGTTTCTATAATTTTCTTCAATGGTTTGATAAGTTTTTTGCCTCGCCTGTAAGAGTCCCAAATGACTCCAATTTGGCAGTTATGCTTGTATCTAGGAGTGATCTGGCGCACAAGCAATTGCCTAGTGTAACTTGTAAGTCAAATAGAAGGTGGATTGTGCTGGTAGCGCATCACCACGGTGGTCTGTGCAAATCATTATCGGAGAATTGAATTTGCCTCGCGCCTCCTTGACAAACCGAATCCATTAGGGCGATTCATTTTTCTTCTCCTTCTCCCCGCTCGACATCATCATTATTGTGATTTAATACAGTAAGCTTTGTTTTTTAGAGCGCACCAACCTAATCATCAATCATAGAAGTGGACTTGGTCGATGTATATGTCTGTGTGTGTGTGTGCGATTGAACTTTGAACCTTGGGATTAGTGTATGTGCGACACTGTCCAGGCGGAGTGTGTCACTTGGCGCCCATCTGGTACTTTGTGGGCAACTAATCACTCGCCCATGGACACTGGCTAGTGTTCTGGAACCACTCACCTGGCACGTAGGATGGCACGATGCGCGTAGAGAGCAACCGTTTCGGCTTGGTGGCCAACTACAAACACTACGTCTGCGGTCTCATGATCATGCCAGAGGCGTTCGAGATCGTCAATCAAGCGGCCGACCAGTGGCAAGGGCTCCATTACCCGTCCTGCTTGTTCCACTTCGTACAATGGGGTCGCTTGGTACAGATCAGCTTGGTAATGATTGGGCCGATGGCGTCGATGGTGTGAGGGTTGTTTCAGTGCTGGATCATCCAGAGAACGACTACTCGATCCAGGTGGTGACTCTGGACTCACACGTACCATTCTCTGGAACTGGTGGGACAAAGATTCCACGTGATGCATTGTTTGGCACTAGCTGCACAGACGATGCTGCTGAACAGGTCGCTTGCTCGCTCAGTCAGGTGATTGCGCGACCAAGACCGGTTTGGCCAAACCGCGCGAGCTTCACTCGCACTCACGGTGCTGCCTCCACGTGGTGCCTCTGCTCCTTTTCACATGTACCACAATGTGGTAACCACATGTGCCAACCACCTTTAAGTAGAATTAGATTCTTAGGATTTGTACTCCTCGCCAGTTTCATGTCGTACTAGTGTGGCATCGATTTTCATTTTGTCCACTTGGTACCGGTCACGCGGGATGGCAGCTTTTTGGACAGTCGCTGTCATCTTGGTGGCAATGAATTGTGTTTTAATTAAAGCAAGCACCATCACCATCTTTCACCTTGTCAGATGTCTTGACTCGGTGCTTGGCCAATGTCGTGGCTCACAGTGGGATTCATTTCATTACCAGCTGTGCAGTGATTGCACCTCTAATTGCCGGCCAGTGGTGCAACCGGACTCACCTTGGTGCTCATCGCCTTGGAATCGCCGAGCCACTGGGGACTGCTCCATCCTCGCGTGGTCTCCTCTCACTCTTCTTCCTCTTCTTAGCTCTGACTTGCACTTGTCTCCGGTGGCCTTCGTTATTAATTTGCTTGCATTTGCTCGCTTGCTTGCCTCCATGCTGACGACGATTCATTCCGGCTGCCACCAGACACGCTCACCCGGCCCGCGTTTCTTCCTCCAATTTGCTAAAAAGGTCGTGTCACTCAGTCACGTAATTGGTCTCGCTTGCAACCCTGTGTGATCCAAGGTAGCCATCGGATCGCTCGATTGGCTTCTTTTAATTTCTTCGTATCGGGTGCGCGCACTAGGATTTATTTTGCGCTTGATGAAACCCCTCTTCCCATCAGTGCGTCTAATATTGATCCTGTCAACGCAACTGGCTATCTCTCTCTCTCTCTCACTCTCTTCTTTTTCTCATTTCACTGGCTTCTACAGATCTATGGGATTTAATCTAAAAAGTTTCTTTTTTTTCATTTAAACTCCACTGGTCATTGTCAACTTTTCACTAACACATTGAAAGGTGAAATTTTCTACATTTAATTCTCTTTTAAGTTTTCTTAAACTACAAAATGACGATATTAATATTTTTTTGATAGGGTGTTAAGTTTAAATAGTTTTGTTATATTTTGTTATAAATTTCTAGTATAAATTAGCGTTTATTTAAAAATTTTCTTAATAAATTGTACAACTATCACGTAGGTAAACGTTATTCTCTCTCTCACCTTCTCTGTGCTAATGAGAAGATTAATTTGTCCTATCAAGTAATGCCAGTATAATAGGATGTAAGTTTAATTTTCTTTTTTTCGGCAATCGCTTAGCACATGTTGTTTAAGCTTCGAAGTTTTGGGCGTTAATTCTGCGATTCTGACATGCGAGCTCGAAGGCTAGTTTGTTTACCCCGTTATACTTTGCATTATTTATCACACTCTCGGGTAAGCAAGCGTCCAGTTTGCATCTTTCTCTCACTCTACATTAATAATTAATTAATCCTGCTCTTTGCACAGCCTTTACAGAGAACAGGGACAAAGTTTTAATTTAATTCAATTTGGCGCTTTTTGTGTCTACTTTGTCTTGGCTCCATTGTGGCTATGGTGTTTGGTTGGGGTTTGGCTCATAAAGAGAGAGATGCTCAATCGGTTTGTGAGGCCTACGATCGGTGTTAATGAAAATTTATTGGTGCTTTCCGATGCTCCTTCGGGTATCGAACCAAGGTATAGGTGGTGCCAATGGCGCCTGTGCTAATGGATTTTCAATGGTGAGAGAAAGAGAGAGGGAGAGACTCGATCAGAGTGCTCTTTGGCTCACACTGTTGCCAGTCTGGTGTCAAACTTGTCACTTTAAATTTTTCTTTTCCTACCGTATTCTCTCTCGGTCACTCACTTTACTCTCTCTCTCTCTCTCTCTTTCTCTCTCTCAGGACAAGTATTAAATTCTTGCTTAACGTCGACAAAGGGAAGGCAAGAGTGTAGTCGAAGGGGGGAGATTTATGAGATTTTTCCAAAGCCCAGTGGCTCTCATTTCCTGGATCGTCGAGTTTGGCTCGCGATGGCTCACATCGTCATCGTGCTCGTCGTTGGGAGGGGATAATCAAATTATGCCTTCCGCTAGTTGCTTCGGGTGATTTTTGCTCTTCATCAAATCCGTAGTTGTAAAGAGTGAGTGAATGAGAAAAAGAGAGAGAAAGGGGGAGGAGGGGAGAAGAGATACATTTTGAATCACAAGAGCTCAATCATACAGAGTGTGAAGTGCCCCAATCATCATGGTGCAATTCTTATTCTTTGTTGTGCCTCACTGTTTGGCTTGAATCTCTAGGACTGGCTAGACTCGATTTGCTTTGCTTTTTTACTTTACTTTACTCGTAACGTTCGCCTACAGTCTTTCTCTCATTCTCGCTCGGTGTATGTTTACTTTGTTGCAAGCGCGCAATGCGATCGGTGGTGAAGTGTGCCATAAATATCCAATAATGGTAGGTATAACTGGAAAGTGTCGCCATTATGGCGCCATCCATTATGGTGGGTGACGGGACACTGAGAGTGGAGACAACCACGGACAGCACTAACGATCCACCGTGCTGCGCCTTGCTTCTGGTTAATTGTAAACCGAAACTCTTCTCTCACTCTCTATCTGCTACAATAGCTACTAACGTTGCTTTCGTGACACTTGGAACACTACCAAAGTTAAGAAGACACATCGAAAGAGTCTCGTTTGGAGTGGTGTACCAATTTGGCTTCCAATTGGTTCCTCGTGCCTCGTTGTCGTGATTAACGACAACGCTACCAACGCTTGATGAGTAATGGAAGCAAAACATACTATCACTTTGCCTCTATCAATTACACTTTATTTACCATAATAATATATAATATATTAGTGATGAATATTGATTGCATGTGATGCATGTGATTTTTAGATTCTTTCATATTATTGTTATTTTATAACAAGTCAAATTAAACTTAGTTGGATTGCCTTTATCAAATAGGTTGTTTCTTACCGAAGAAAGCTATCCCAGATTACTTCTCATCTATTTATGAGTAACATATTAAGGTTGTCGATTGAGAACTGAAACTTGGGCTTGGCTTGACACAAACCCAATTGTAGTCTTTTGATTAGAGAAGAGAGAGAGAGAGAGAGA